>JBBMOE010000029.1:3097831-3171434 GCA_037975065.1 Chaetodon trifasciatus
GTATATGTGTATATGTGTATATGTGTATGTGTGTATGTATATGTGTATATATATATATATATATATATATATAGTCAGAAACTGGGGTGGCAAGGCATTTTTTCGGGGTGGCAGCTGCTACCCCATGCCCCCATTAGGTCCACCTCTGGGTGAGGCCTAGATTGTCTGCTGTTCTCCAATTCTTAGTCTATAATGTTTGTAATAGCAAGGTAACAATGAGCTGTGTGCTGTTTTCCCTTCTTTACACACAAACAAAAAGGTGCACTTTTCTTCCATTCTTACTTTGTGATTATACATGAACAACAAGGCATGTGGGGTGAGCTGTTTCTTGAACACGAACATTGAATATTATTTCTTTGCTTTCTTTCGGGTTTTTTGGTTGCCCTTCTTCTTCTTCTTCTTTCTTTTTGTCCTCTCATGAAAATATGAGTGATCAGGACAAGGAAGAAAAAATACTACTTCAGAAGTCATACAATACATTACATACATTACTGTATCCTGCATGATTATGAGATGTGAACTATTTCAACATGTTTTGAGTATCACAACCTTGACATGATTCTTGCCAAGTTGCTGAAAAAAATAGCAGTTTCCTTTTTAATGGAAACAATGGCTGTGATGTGATGAGTCTGTCAGTGAGATGATTCCATTTGTGAGTACATTTCACTAGGACGTCAGGAGCCCGGCGTTTGAATACCTGTAAAGAGGCTTCAACAACAGAATGAATTTGAATGAACAGGTGTATTGAAACGTTAAAAACAATTACAAAATTTCAGACAACGGCAACGTACTTGAATGTAGCTTACCCAAAACCACTAAAATGAAATGCCACACACACAAAAACAACACAGAATTACCCTGAATTCAGTCTGTAGATCAATTGTTCAACTCTCCCTGGTGTTGGATTTGTCTCTGAATCTTCCATTTAAAAAAAAAAAAAAATGCTTTTACGTAAGGCACAGAAAACTCAATTTGCAGTTACTTTGAGTAAAAACCCACAACTGGCAGGTAGACAAAACAACAGAACGATAGCTAACCCATAGTTATAAAATTTACTTTGAACTGATATCACTTGCACTCATAAAACATGACACAACAGTAGTGTTAATTTCATCAATGAAAACTATAACAAAATATGTTCATCACCAACCTTTTTTTCCATGACGAAGACAAGATCAGTAAAAAGGAAATATGACACTGTCCTTGAATAATATGTTTTTCTTCATTTACTTTTTGTACAGTGTTACTGTTTGTAGATTTAGTTAATCATCAAACCTGCAGGTTTCTAATAAAGCTGGTAAAATTAGAACTTGTTAACAGCAACAACTTTTAACAAAAGTACAAATTTTGGTTTAATAGTAACTCACACTGTTCATGGACAAAACAATAAGTTTTCCCCACATGTACAAGATGCTGATGTTATTAGTTTATGCTATTGGCCTTTTGCATTGCATAAATTGGCCAAGCAGCAAGCATACTTTTCCGCTACTCATAGCTAAACAAATGACATTTATTATATGTCGTTTTTCTTACTTAATGTTGGTTATGTCACTGAATTTCAACCTGCATGCTCATTTTTTTCAGCCTGACATTACTGAAACAGAGAAGCAAATGTTACCGTAGGGAGAGCATCAAGTTGTGGACCACCGAGTGAGAAGCTCTCTGTGAACTCGCCAAGAGTGCTGATTGGTTACTCAGCTCACTTGGTTGGTTCACTTCTGTAAATATCAGCGGAATAGTATGGACCCTTTCTTTGCCACTAGTATTTATTGTACTAATACAGTATTTTCATATTCAGTAGTGACACTTAATTCATGAGTGACAACATTTCAGCTCTGTGTTGATGGATGTGTATTTCTGATTAGATTTCATTGCCTCTCTAGCGTGGGCTAGGAAGACATATATCAATCCTGTGAGCATGTGTGTGCTGTACATGCTGAATTACATGACATTACGGTGTTAGTTTTTCATCCTTGGATGACAAGACACACCTTCCATAGCTGTGCATTTGACAAAGGTTTGTTTTTTACTATGCCAGCTAGAAGCAGTTTTGGAAATCTATTGACCTGTTTCTTGACTTGTTATCATACCAAGTCATACAGTGAAGTAGAGGAGGCGGGCATAATAAATAAATGGGCGTAGATTGCCTGCCAAAGGAACACCTATAAAAAAAAACAATTGTCACAACTGCAATTAGAAAAGGGCAAACCTGTTTTTACTGCACTTCATCCAGTAGTACGCTATATTATGTTTTGGTATGACGTCACAGTTCTGAAATATCATAATATACGAACTACCAGTTGTATCATAATTACTTAATTGATACTGCAGGATGTCATTGTTGTCAAATGTCCAGCTTTCTTCCCCTGCACCTACATTGGAGTACTGGTAAGATTCAATGATTAAATGATTAAGATGATTAAAATACCAGTAAGTATTTTAATCATATGGTGAAATGACATAATAAAATGTGGGATGTTGTGGATGATGCAATAAATTGCAGTCAGTAAGTTTATTTTCCTACCCCAGTCTGCTCCTTATGACACGCTGCAGTGCTGCATGAACAAAAGACCCCTTTCTCAACTTGGAATCTCACATTGGAATCTTGAATTATACAAGAATGTCCATTCCATGTTCACCAGCTGAATGTTCTTATTTCAACTCATACCATGAAGGAGAAGACCTGTGTATAATAAAGCCTTGGAGTGTGGGTGTAGTTTGGTGAAAAAAAAAAAAAAAAAGATTGTCATAACTGCCATAAAAAAAGGCAAAACCATTAATTTTTATTACACTTTGTCTTTTACAAAACAAGTGAGAAATATGTTATATGATAATAACTTCAGAGGTACTGCAGTCACTGGTTTCAGGCATCCAAAATACAGCATATCTGTTTCTCCTTTCCTCTAAAATACCATATGGGTACTCAGTACTTCCAAAATACTTTCCTCTAAAATTCTAGGTCTGTTGTACCTACATTTGTGTGTGAGTAGAAAGCGGTATTTTATATGTACTGATTCATACAGTGAAATTACACAGTAATATTGTGCTGTATTGCTATATTATGTAGTATTACTGTCAATATCCTTTTTTTTCTTGGATTCTCCTATAGTTTATCCTTCTCTCGAGCTGTTCTCTGCCATCTAAATATTAATAATCTGCCTTATTTAAAAAAAACAAAAAACAAAACACCAATTTGAAATTAATCTGATATTTCCGTGTTGGTGTTGTTCCTACAATATCATAATTGTGACAAAATGCACACAAGGACGAGATCATGGTGGATGAAAGGGTCAAGCACTTTCACCCCGCAGATGTTCATGTCTTATGTGTTGTGTGTTCTTATGTTCATGTCTTGTGTGTAACTCATCAATATATTGTTGACTTTTTATTTCTGAACTTTCTTCACTTATTATTTTCACTTTCTTTTCTTTTTCTTTTCTGTTTTTGATTTGGTCACGTTCAGGCAACAAAAGCTGTTGTTTAGGTCTAGGAAAAGATCATGGTTTGGGTTCAAACAGACCCTTTCAAAATGCCAGCCATTTTAAAGTATCTATCTATTTAAAGTATCTATCTATCTATCTATCTATCTATCTATCTATCTATCTATCTATCTATCTATCTATCTATCTATCTATCTATCTATCTATCTATAACTTCTCCCATGTGCATATTTTTCCCATCTTTTTCCCTGAGTTGCAAAGTCGTGACATCAAAACAGTGTGATTGTTCAGTGGCAATGACAGTCCTGGAGCGACATAATTATGATGTTGTCACACAGTTTGCTAAGTTTTCACACAAATTTGGTGTACTATTTCAGGCGCGCCACATAAATGGAGACAAAAACCATGAAATATTGTAGATATATTGGTCTAAACCAAAACATCCTGCAGTATCTGTCGAGAAGGTGGGAAAATCCTACAGGATGCTCCTGACATTTCCTGGATGCTCCTCTACATGTGAACCATTGGCAGGTTGAGGACAAAGGTCAACCAGTCAGACACTGGCTATAATAAGACAGAGAAACTAATTTAGATAGTTTTGCCAATGTGTACCATCCTCGCATACCATTCTTTTCTATTAATCAATTAATTTACTTTTAGTACGGCAGAATTTTTTCTGAAAACTTATTACAGCATTGCAGGACATCTTGCAGACTGCACGAGGAAGGTCAGCTAATGTTCTGGGTTCCAAAGGTCTGTTCTATATGAAGTTTGTGCTTTCTCCTGATATCTATGTGCAGGTTGGATCAGCCAGACACTGCAAATTCCCTGAGTGTGAATCTGTTTGTCTGTTTATTTGTATTGGCCAAGTGGTCGACTGGTGTGTGTCCAGGGATGCATGTGAATTATGTTGTGGCCGGCCCTGATCTTGAAAAGACAAACAGTATAGAAGATGGATGGATTGGTATATTTTGCTCCTGATTTACAACAAATGCACAGACCCTTTTCTTTCAGCAGCATTGCATAAAGCTGACACTGACAGCAGTGACGAGCAGTCAGAGTAGGTGCTCAAGGCTCGTAGCAAAAATGAAATTATTCAGGTAACGCTATATTTATTTTTCTCATTTCAGACACCTTACTATAGGTTTGATTGTGACTGCATTTGGGGCTTTTCATAACCTAATAAAAAGGACTCAACACTGTTGTCTTCTGGCCAGGCAGAGGCTACATAAGTCGATGGGGCTCTGTCTTCGTCCCCACCGCTGGCGGAGCGCAGGCTGCGCACCCCACGCAATGCTATTTTCGTGCAGCGCAGGTGGGGGCGCAGCGCACTTGCTATTTTGGTAAACCGAGGCGCACAGAAGTACACCTGGATGGGCGTTGCGGTGCAGGAGGGGGAGGTGTCGGCATAATCAGCTGGCGGATTTGGATGTTCGGTCCAAATCCGCTGCACCGCTGGGCAAGTGCAATTTCGTACCAATTCCTCACAGGCAGGTTTCCACAGTGTCTGGCATTTCAGTGCGATCAATAATTAGCAACAGCCACGATTCAATGCATCTATCTGAGTCAGCACATACAGTCAGACCTAAATTTATATATTTTGATCAGTATCTCATCTGACCATGTCGCAAGCGCGTTCAACACGCGTAATGGTCATTCAACCTGACTGAATGTACACGGGTGAAACAGGGATGCAAACTAATCAATTAACGTCGTTGTGCCAACCAGAAACAGTTGTGGCATCCTACAGAGCATATAAAAAATGTAAGTGATGATCGTTGTCCGCTATTACCCACGTCATTTCATTCCAAATACAAATGTTATCATTGTAATGCTTATCGTTATCAACAAAGATGGAGTACATCATTGCTTTGAGGAGGAGGAGGAGGAGGCCGATGATTTACCATCTAAGGACCTCCTCCTGGGAGAAGTTTGGGCGTCGGACAGTTTCCTGCGCGGGCTCAGTCATCCTCGAAACTTGCCATGCGCCTCGCCAGCGGCGTTTTTAAAGGTGAGGCGAGGAGCTGGTGTGATTGGTGAAGATTGGACTCGGCTGTGTCAAACCCACTCCACGCCTTCTCTCCTCCTTTCTTTCTGAGTTGCGCCTGAGATGAGAAGGGGGAGTAGTTGCGCCGGCAGTGCAGTGCATGATAATACCAAAGTCAGGTCCACCACGCCCCATCGGCGCGGCGGACCTGACTTTGTGCCGCACCGCAGCGAATCGAAAATCGAGCCCATTAAGCCCTGTGTTGTATACCAGCCTTGCTGTGGGAGGTAGCCGCTGCCATCATAGAGCAGGCAAAGACCTGCGCTCCCTTTGCATGTCTTTATCAGGAGGAGGATGTGTGTTTGTGTGTGCACAGTCAGTCCCTATATAATTTAATTTTTATGTAATAATACACATTGCTACGCTGCCTTTAAACATCACTGTATTATGCCAGGGCTGGACGTCTATGTTCAAGGTGTTTTTGTGAATTGACCCTTTGCTAAACCCCTCCTCCAAACGACTGCCCAGTCATGGCTTTGTAACTGTAATGTGGTACCAGCAGGCCTGTCAGGCTTTGCATTTCTCTACATGTTGATGTGGTGTGCATGAGGCTCTAAGAAGAGACCAAGAAATGCAAGCCAGACTGGAAAGACAGTTTGCTGAGGCGATTCCAACATGAACTATGAAATAGCTTTATCAGGGCCCTGGCAACATTGATCTACCACAAAGGAGAGAGAAAACAGAGAGAAGGTATTTCTGTCAGGTACATTTGTGTTTAAATTGTGTACTCGCATGTTTCTCTGCTGTACTGATCCCAGGCGGTGAAGTTCCCCAGTTCAATATTCTATTAACATGCACTATGCCTAACCCTGACCCTGGGAACACAGGACCCTTTGTTATGATTCCGTTATATGCCATAAAACAGATAAAAACAAGTGTATGCTCTGTTGCTTGCTAAGGTGAGGTGGCTGAAGTTGATTTTTTGTTTGTTGCTTGGTGGATTGAGCAGCATGCTGCTGGTGATAGCAACATGCTCGTTAACTTGACATGTTGTTTTCTGGTTGTTAATAGCTATCATGCTGTCACCCCGTTAATGCCCTGTAATCTTGTCTGCAGTCTTGGTTGGACACGTCAAGGGTCATGATTCATGCATGAAAAAGTTTCTCTTACTATTCAAATGAAGATGCCTATCAGGCCAGTGGGGCCAGTCAGCACAGTTTTAACCTTAGCAGATGCACTGTAAACATAAGGCCTGTTTAAGTGGTTGAGTATTTGGTCTCTGCTTCAGAGCTCAGTAAACAGCTTTCAGTATACACGGAGGTGTAAGTCGAGTGAAACTACAAGCATATCTCAAATATTCATTTAAAGTACCAATCAGGCTACCACAAAACCACAGAAATTTCTGTTTGCTCACGTTCATCTGAAGGTTCGCTCTCAGTGTGCTGTCACTTTGATAAAACTGGGCTGAGAGAGCACACTGAGTACTGTGGTCTCCTCACTGGTGCTACAGTCATGATTATGTTCAGATATAGTAATAAGGCATATAGTACTAGTAAGACATTGGATTTGACTCATACATGAACATTTGAGTTAAATAGCTATATGCAAATAAAGCTAATACGGTGCCAGTTTGTGACTGCTTTAATTTTACCAGCAGAGAAAATGTATTCAGAATTACGAAGAAATGGGATTTGCCAGAAGAAAAGATCCAAAGCTTCTTGCTGCTCTGCCTGCAGTTAGTTTCTGATGCAGACTGCCAGAATTCAATTAACAGTAAAAAGAAAATGTAGGGTGGCACGATATAAAATTGTCTTGCCTCTTGCTACAAACAGTAAAAACCATAAATCTTGGAATGGATGGAGTGACCATGCACTTGTAAATGAGATTAGATTAAATCTTGGGATGGTGACACTCTAAATTCATGCTTTATACGTCTCCCCTCTGATAGAGTTATGCAAGATAATTACTTGAAAATGAAGATTTGAAATTCAGGAGACACAGTGAGAGAATAATGCTCATGCTCTGAGGACCTGGCGTGTCCTACATGATTAGCACTGAAGCTATCAAATCAAATGTGGTTATGATGCAAAACGCATGAATGACTGCCGTGGCAGCAAAACAACATGCGTTTCTTCTTAATACCTCAGATGGAGTACTATTCATTCTTAATGCAGTACTGTGTCAGTGACATTCTTTCTTATGTGCCTGAAAATTTATTTTAACCTTTCTAAAAACCTTCTAGTGACTAAATAATCACAAAGACTATTAGTCACAAAGGTATCTTATTTCTGTCACACGTGGCTTTAATTCAAAGAGAGCATCAACACAGCTGAATACCTTTTTATCAAAGGGAAACCCTGGAGGCTGATGTGGCCTTTTGTAAAATGAAACTTTTATGGAGATTCAAAGTGTCAAATGTTAAGTATTAAAAGTCTATAAAACAGTGGATGTTAACTTTTAGAGATTTTTTAAGGCTGTTGGCAGAGAGCAATCATTCACTATTCACAGTTTTAGATATGAGATGAAATAATACCTATTAATAAAATGAATCCACCTAATCATGATAAAAATCAAGGAAACTTAAAAGAAGGCAACCAGTATACTGTTCTTAAGCATAAGGACAATGGATTGTGCAACTGTTTGAGCCTGTTATGACAATGAGTGTCATCACACTCCTGGTCAATGCTCATAGTTATTACTAAGGTTACTGCACTTTTAGATGATGCTAAAAGTACTAAACAAAAGTACTTTCTTCATTCAAAGTGAACATGCTCATTATGTGGTTGTTACAGTAGAGCTGTGAAATGGGATTGCTCCTGTACTTCTGTTTGAGTGTATAATCTGTTGAAATTGCTTGATTTACACATAGGAGCATGACTGAAAGTGGGACAGGTGGATGTAATCATCTTTTGACTGTGAGTTAATGAAATAATCTACAATACATTTGAATAAAGACAATACAAATTTGCTCCTTTCAAAATGTCACATGCAGCAGTGTGATTTATTGGGAAATGTTACGACATAACCACAGAATTTCCAATTGCACTACTATCATCCTGCTCCTGGCTTTGTTTTTTGTTTACTTCACTGCCTGAAGCAGTTTGGTTTTATTCTATTAACAGACTGACCCTAACTGTATGATTTGGCCTCTGGAGTTTTTGTTCAAGTGTACAAGGATCCCTGAACTCTTACAAATTGAGCAGCTACTTGAGCCACTGAGTCAGCTTTGTTCTGAGAAGAAGACATAATGTTCTCACAAAGTTTTACAGCCAGATAATTGGAAAATGTAGCCAGCCAATGGGCCCCAGACTTGTGGCACATGCATCTATTTTGTTGCTTTTTTACCCAAAGGTTAAATTCAAATTTGCAATTGTGCTATGTGTGGGAAAGCGCAGATTGGAAAATCATGGCTGGCACTGATACTGGTAAATAATCATGGGCCACGTTACATGATATCTGATTTCAAAACTGTTTGTGAAAGCTCATCAGAGCTCCTATTATTTCACTACTCTGTCAGCCGCATTTGCTATTATGAGAAGCCAAATGGAAATTCTTGTTTGCACATCTTTGGCACAGGTTTCTAGCATCAGCTTGACATGCCATTGCATTGCACATGAGGTGGTGATATACTGTGTATAGTGATAATTGTAAAATAAAGAAACGTCCACGTCTGTTACTGAAATCTAATACAGGCGTAAACCATAGGTAGTATCTGATAAAATAGACTTTAAACAGTGCAATAAATAGTAATTATACACTGTGAAGCTTGCTGTTTATATGAAAAACACTTAAGAAAAACCTTGTGTGATAATTTTGTGGGGGGTTTTACATAATTTCCAGTGATCCTGAACAACAAAAATTGTAAATTCTGTTGCATTCCTTTTTAGGAAGGTGATAGAACAACTCAAATTGATGATGTCTGTGTTATTATCCATAATTATGACTCACTTCCTTACATTGAAAGAAACAAAATTCTGACTTTAAAGCTTTTAATATTTGAATACTAGTATTTTCATTTATGTTGCAAACTCATTAGGCATTGATCACCCAGCTCCACAGAGCATTTAGTCTTTTAGCTCCTTGTTTTGATGTAAAGGCCCACAACTTTAGCCTATTTCTTTAGTTCAGTTTCATGAATGTTGTTTCACAATGCTCTGATAAACCTACTGTACAATACCTGCCCAGGAGCATTTGGCAGCACTGTAGATCAGTGGTTAGCACTGTCATTGCACAGCAAGAAGATCCTGGGTTTAAACCAGTTCCCCCCACCATCAAAACAGGCATCAAGATCAATTCTCCCCTGTTCACACTGACGTGCAGCTGGAGTTGGTGCCTTTGTGGCAGACTGGCTGCCCACTGCTCCTCACTGGGTTAAATACAGAAATCAAATTTCACCACATTGTACTGATTACGATTGCACAATAAATACAATAAAAAATCTTCTATGTGTTCTAAAGAGACAGATAATTCTGTTAAGAAACTAAGAACTAAAAGCAGAGTGGACTTTTAACTTAGAATTGGTCTGTAAAACTCGTAATGAAATCTAATATAGCGTATCTGATGGCTGAGTAAAAAGCCAAGTTTGCTAACACGTTACCCATAGCACCCATCACAGTCTGGTTAGGATCGACCAACCACCACAAAGGACAGGAAGAGGCTACAGCGGACAGTCGGGACTGCAGAAGACCCACCACACCCTGGACACAACCTGTTTTCTGGTAGGCAGAGCAAAACAGCCAGACACAAGAAGAGTTTCTTCCACAAGCTCTCACTCTGATGAAGAGTTAAATCAGTCACGCAATGTCAGAAAACAGTCGCTGTGAAATAACCCTGTAACACTAAACATCCACTGTACTACAAATTATATATCGTGTATTTTAGTTTAAATACAGTTGTAGGCCAATATAGACATGTATACCTGCATAACCTCTACATAACCTCCTACCTGCCTCATGTATATACATGTAAAGCAACCAACTACCTTAATTACTCAAAATTCATCCCAGCCCTCTTTACATCCTGCACCACTACACTGTCGTATTCTTGGTCTCTAAAACCAGGGTTAAATTCCTTGTACTGTATACAGTATGTACACATGCTGTAAAACTGATTCTGATTCATCTGTTTAAAAGCCAAGGTGAGAAATATGGGGCTGTACTAACAGTATTTTACATAACTCGAATGCCAACGTACACTAACATTATTGTGACATAGGATGCTATGCATGCAATTGGTAAACAATTGTTAGTATCTGGTTTCTTTTGGGACCAGCTATTTGGATCATAAGTGATTTAAAGAAAGATGCCAGTAAACAGAAACCAGATTAGTGTCAGAAAATGTATGCACTTAAGAGGTTTAGCATTACAAAAAAACAGCAAACTGGGGTTCATCCTTCACATATCTGCCGCTCTGTTGGTTTGATATACAGTAAATCTGTCTCTACAGTCATCCCAGCATTATTTCTCATACTTTAATGGCTCTGTTTGTCTCCAGCTGGAGTCTGTTGCGGCTCACTCACTTGATCTTCTGGATAAACAAACACTCTGCTGTGCAAACATGCATGCCATGATCACAGGAGGCTCTGTTCATTTGGAGAGATTCAACAAATGTCTGACTGCATCTGTAGCTTTCCCAAGGTTTTAAGGTAAAATGTCCAAAAGTAGCTGGCTAATGATCAGTCAGTAGTTGGCCAAAGTTGGCAGCTGGTGCTTGTGGACAATTACAATTACAATTACAATTACAATTTGCCATTTGGCAGACACTTTTATCCAAAGCGACGTACATATGAGATTTTCATACATCACAAGCAAGGTTCTAGAGGGGAGAGAACAACAAGAATAAGTGCCCTAACGCAACTTTCTGGTCCAACTGAACTTAGGTGCTACGAGACAGTGCTATGAAGTAATGCAAAAAGTCCATAGAGTCGACCGAGAGTTTTTTTTTTTTTTTAATGAAACAAGGTGTTCACTAAAGACCTTGGTCGTTAGTCTTTTTCTAACGATTGAGAGGGACTCTGCAGAACGACTGGAGTTTGGTAAATCGTTCCACCACCAGGGAACCACAGAAGAAAAGAGTCTAGCGAGAGACTTGGGTCCTCTTGGAGGTGGCAGCACCAGGCACCGAACGGTGCAGAGCGTAGTAAGCGGGAGGGAGCATAAGCCTGAATGAGGGAGTTCAGGTAGGTCAAAGCAGTTTTGGTGGCAATTTTGTAGGCAAGCATCAAGGACTTATACTTGATGCGGGCAGCAACTGGGAGCCAGTGGATGGATATGAACAGTGGAGTGACATGCACTCATTTGGGCAGGTTAAATACCAGGCGAGCTGCCACATTCTGTATCATATGCAAAGGTTTTAACAAGCATGCTGGGAGCCCTGCCAGTAAGGAATTACAATAGTCGAACATTGACAACACTGAACCATGGCCTCAGACCAACAAGTGCTGATCTCATCCTGTGTTACTCACAGGTGCAAATGTCTCCAGGGTACACTGGAGATGTTATGGCATGATGAGCTCAGCAATTATCGAGGATCTCAGTGTGAAGAGGAGAGAGGAAAGCTTAGGTCTCCCAGATATCTTGATGTGTTTGGGAAAGCTAGAAGAAGTTGCTGGAGTTGGGTGCTCTGCTGCTTTGTTGCACTCCATGATCTTAATGTGGATACACATACCGTGGGTTTGGGTTAGAGAGGGTGGAGTCTTACACTAGTCTCCACCTGACTTTTATGTTTGCATTTTGGGACACCTCGAACCCGCCCTCATCATTTGCTCATCCTGTAGACCATTGTTTCTCAACCAGGGGTCCAAATACCCTGAGTAATCTGTGGTGTAATTGTAAGGGGGTCAGTGAAATAATGAAATACATGTAGTTAATATTTACAATGCCTTTTAATTTCAAGCAAGTGAGAAATATGAGTAAATCAAGATTAAGCTCTAAATTCACAGGTCTTTGCTGACATAAACAACAGTTGAAATCAACTGTTTAACTCATTCAACGTAGCATTAGCAATATGGAGAAATGGCTAAATAAAAACCACTAAAATAGATAGCCACTGGTACAAATAAAATGCTGGGAAAGAAGTTCATCTGAGTGATGGCTGCTGGAACAAAACTGCTTTTATACTACTACACCTTGGGACTATAAACCTCCATCCAGAAGGAAGAACCTGAAATTCATTATGCAAGGATGGTATACAGGGACAGTGGATTAAGCTCACCAATCAGGCTATTAGACCATTTAACAATTTGATTTAAAGAGTTTCTGGTCATTAAACATGCCTCTCCAATCTATGACACCAAAGAAAAAGATATAATTGATTCAATAAAAGCACGATAGACAGTCATCATGATTTTGTCATTGTGGAAATGGCTTCACAATTTGCTTTAAAGTTCAGTTTTGAGTCAATAATTGGCACTATATTTACCCTCACTATTTATGTCCTATTAGTTAAAAAGTCAAGTGCCCAACAGACAAGACTGTCACTTAAGTCAAATTGTTCTACACACCTTCTGGTTAAAATATGGGGTTGAATTGTCAAAAAATGAACAAACAGATATATAGCATGAGAGCCATTTCTCTCCAAGTGTTTAAAAAGCAAGCTAAACAAAGTGACTGTGATATCCTCTACTTCCTTGTGTGGCCTATAAAAGACTGCGTGAGATCACCTTGCCAGTTTTTCAAACCTTTTTATTATGATTGCTGTCTATGGTGCATCAGCATTCAGCTCAGGGGATATTTTATTCTATGTTTAATACTGGCAAACATACACTGAAAAAGACACAATATTTTAAACCACTTGAAAGCTGGAAGACAATTCAGGCAAACAAGTTGCACAAAAATGGCACTACTAATATGATTGTGGCCTGCTTACCCCACCTCAGTGGCTCAGGCTGGGCTTAATAAAGCTACAGTCAGTGTTTCCCAGATGAATGCAGTCTCCTGAGTAATATCTCTTTCCACTCTTTCTTGCATTTCTTAGTCAGGTTCTTCTCAAAAGCAAGATGAATTAAATGAGCTTTCTGGGTGCCTGATATAAATCTAATGATGTATGAGCCCCAAACTGTCAACAAGCAAAACAGTATGCAGCTTCTCCTTTTACAGAGTACTCAAACCAGGTGTGTTGTGTGTTGTGTAGTTGCTTCCTTGGTGGTAACGTCAACACTAGTGTCTATTTCAGTAACTAGAACCAAACAGACTGCCTGTGGTAGCTGACTCTTATATCACTCACTCATCAGTAACTCACTTGCTGACTGACCATCCTCACTAGGTGAGCTTTTCTCGTTGGAAACAAACCCAAGATTGACATATCAATATTCAATCTGTTCTAACTCTGTCTCTCTTCCAACTCCAGAGGGAAAAATCTGGCTCTTTTGCTGCTACCTGCTCCAATATGACCACCTGCTCATCAATAACTGTGCCTGTCTGCTGATGTGGCAAAAATTGACAATATGTGTAAATTTGGACAGACAAGCAATGATCTGAACCTCACTATAAAGCTCCATAAACCTGAGGGAAGCTGCAGATTCAGGTGAAAATTCTGTGTAGGGTCACGACTATGAGCAATATGTCTCACATTGTTTTCATATTGTCATTCCATAGATTGTTGTTATAAAAATACAAAGGTAATAACTCTTTAAATGGACAACATGTGACATTATCTTTGTAGTTGGGACCATCATTCATGCTGCTGGGTTTCAAACAGATTGGAGGCTCACCACAGTTCTTCTCATCTCATTTCCAGCAGTGATTCAGTGATTTACATACTCCATGTTTTCAATGCATTGTTCAAATCTTGATTACATGTATGCAACTAGCTGTGCAATGCTTGAAATACTACCACCCCTTCACCATATACATAAAAATGAACACTGCTTGAATGTGATGAAGTGGGACTCCAGGGAACAAGAGATAATGGCACCTTCCTGAATAAATATGGAAAGGAGCTATTTTTTCATTCAGATATGGAAAGATGTAATAATAAAAACAGCAAAAAAAAACCTCCCATACTCTCCCATGCATTCTTCAGGGAACTTGTCATGGTCTGTATTATTCTCTGGACTTCAGCGATGAAGTGTGTGGTACTCCAGGTATGATGACAGTTCCTGCAGAGAGAGGGGAACATTCTGAAAACAAACACACAAACAAACTAACAAATTGAATAATGGAACAGAACTGAATACAGAATGTATGTTTGTGGTCATATTTCAGACCTGTGAGTAAAATGTGAGAGTGATTTTTATAGTTAACGTACTTGCAGTTGTAGTGTAATTTTTTTCTAACAGATATGTGATGATATGTGATAACTGGAGAAAATATTAAGACTAATGGTAGCTGAAAGTAGTTGTTTTGTTAAGCATGATATCGTTGTAGAAATGATCTGTTAGGATGTGATCTTGTGATAGCAGCTGACTTGCTGTAAGTGATATCATAGTAACAACTGATGCGTCGAGCATGACACCGTAGCAGAGGTGGAGAGATCATGACATCATAGCATCCTTATCAGGGCTTTTTGGGCTTTTCCATGACCTTGCAGGTGTCTTGGCAGCTGCTACTTCTTTGTGTGGTGAACAGTATAAAAGCCAGAGCGCAGACCATTGTAAGTTGGAATTCATCAGGATTGCGTGCTGTGCATTTCTGTGTGTGTTTCCCTTTATTGTCGACAATAAAGTACATTGCTCCTCGGACTTCTGACTCCTGCAGATCATTATTGGACATTTTTAAGAAGATTTTTTCCTGAAACAATTGGACAGCTGAATTTGAGTGTTTTTGGCCTTCTGTGGTTTGTGCTTTTGGCTTTCACATTCCACGACACAGTTTCTGCATGGTTGCTCTCTTTGGTCCAGCAGACTCTCACTCCCAGTGGGAAGACTGGAGATCCCCATGGAAATAAGGAGAAGGAGGAGGAGATGCAGAGCTGGTGTAAAGTGCTGTGAAAAGAAAACACAGGACAAATCACCCATGCTATCTCTCCCTAATAAGATGGAAGAGCTAACAGCGCTAACCAGACTGCAGAGGGAGTACTGGGAGTGTAGCATCATGTGCTTCACGGAGACTTGACAAAATTGACTCACGGTGGACTTGCAACATTCCACCAATTTATTAACTGCCCCACCAGAGACAACACCGCACTAGACCTACTGTACCCTTCACACCTTACCATTATCCACAACGACCCCCGTAACCACCCTCAGCCCAAGCGTTCTCTCTCCAACCCTCAATCCCCCCTGGCGATCCCTTCCTTCCCTCCCTCGGACGCAACTCCCACATCCCCGCCATCCCCCACAGCAACCCCTCCACTAGCACCATCCCCTGCCTGACTGCGTGCTGGGTAAGAAGACAGCTGGAGATGCACCTGGGCAAGGCTGCTGACCCTGATGGCATTAGTTCCAGAGTCCTGAGGACTTGTGCCAGCCAGCTGTCCGTGATCCTGGGTCACCTCTTCAACCTGAGCCTGAGCCTGCAGAGAGTCGCGGTGTTGTGGAAGACGTCCTGCGTGGTTTCTGCTCTGGAGAGGAAGTCTCCATCTGGTCCCAAGGACTTCTGACCCGTTGCCCTTACATCACTCACGATGAAGGTGCTGGAGAGGCTGGTCCTGGCCCACCTGTGAAATCATCACTGGACCCTCTACAGTTCGCCTACCAACCCCATCTGGGTGTGGATGACGCCATCACACACAGCGGGCTCACTCTCACCTGGATTGTAGCGGCAGCACTGTGAGGATCACTTTCTTTGATTTCTCCAGTGCATTTAATACCATTCGGCAGCTGCTCCTGGGTGAGAAGCTGCATGTGATGGAGTTGACGGGCCCACTATCCCCTGGATTACTGACTACCTGACAGACAGACAGACTGCAGTTTGTCCGACATATGTTCTGTCTGAGACCGTGGAAAGTAGTACGGGAGTGCCACAGTGGACTGTTCTGTCTCCCTTTCTCTTCACCTTATACTCAGACTTCCAGTACAGCTCTTCATCATGCCATCTACAGAAGTTCTTGGATGACTCAATGGTGGTGGAGTGTATGAAGGATGGATGAGAGGAGGAATACAGAGCAGTGGGGGAGGATTTTGTGGAATGGCCTGGTAGAAATCACCTGCTGCTTAATGTAACCAAGACCAAGGAGATGGTTATTGATTTCAGAAGGAACAGGATGACCACACAACCACTGTGTATTCTGGGGGAGAATGTCACAGTGGTGGAGGATTACAAATACCTCAGAGTGCACCTCGACAATAGGCTGAACTGGAAAACTAACATCAGTGCTGTTTACAAGAAGAGGATGAGCAGACTCTATATCCTGGACAGACTGTTATCCATCATGGATAATCCTGAACATCCTCTTAACTTCTCCTTTGCCATGAGCAAACTGAGCATCAAACTGTACAACAGTAATTTAAACAGTCAATCTCTCACAAACTCCAATATTTCAGTGTTACATATTATTTGCACTACTGCAATATTGCACATACTGTTTATTGTTTATATTTATTTATCATCTGCAACTTGCCCATATATTTTCTGGTATATAGTTTATAGCTCTGGCTTACTCTCTCTCTCTTAAGAACCACTGTTAATACTTGTTTATATACTTAGTTATATTGTATTTTTATTATATTATTATAATATTATATAATATGTATTATATATCATAATACATATATAGTTAGTTATATTTTTTAACAATTGCTATTATCCTATGTTTATATACTTAGTCTTATTTTAAGAATTGCTGTTATTCCATGTTTATATGCTTGGTTATATTTTTTGAGAACATTTTTTTTTCTCTTAGTTTTTATTCTCATCCTTATTCTTCTTTATTGTATATATTTTATGTTTATGTGCATGTTTAACCTGCTGCAAAAAAAAAAAAAAAAAAAAAAAAGAATTTCTCAAATTGGGATCGATAAAGTAAAAGTCTAAATCTAAGTCTCTTGCATGTTGTTCTGAATGGATTTCACTGCTGAGAGTGGACAACAGAGCGACGGAGAGTGGTAAGAGGAAGTGTGGGGCATAGCGATGTTTGTGAACAACAGATGGTGTTATCCAGGGCACATCACCGTAAAGGAGCAGTGGTACATGAGAGACATTGAGCTAGCTGTTTGCATTCAGCCATATTATCTCGAGAGGGATTGCGATAAATGGTGGACATCCCCCCGTCGATCAATGCTGCAGCAGCATGTGAGCTCTCTGGTTTTAAAGCTGCAGACATCACACTAGAGCCTCCTTCTCATTTCTTCCCTCTTTCACCTTGTATGTTAAACACCACACCAGGGACAATAGAACACTAGATTTACTGTATGCAAATACAAAGGATGCTTGCTGGGCTGCTCTGATCACAACCTGCATACATACCTCAATGAATAAATAACTGCCAACCATCAGGTATGTAAGAAGATGGTCAGAGGAGTCCAGTATGGCACTGAGGGATTGCTTTGACACCACTGACTGGGAAGTATTGTGCAGTCAACACGGGAGAGAAGACTGACAGTTTGACAACCTGCATTATGGACTATATCAACTTCTGTATGGAAAACACTGTGCCATCCAGGAGGGTATGGCGTTTCCCAAACAACAAACCCTGGGTTCCCGATCCCGATCTAGAGTGTGCTGGAACTGGGCCACTTCATGCAGTAATTACAAAGCTTGGTCCACAAAGGGGCTGCTGTGGTTTCTGCTCTGCCAGTGGCTCTCTAAGACTGCCTGCAGAGGGAATGGATTGAACAATGTCAGCCTTGAAGTTGTTGTTGTTTCTTACAATTGTAAACTTACAGTCACAGGGTTCATACAAACTATACAAAATGAAATTCAGTGACCTTGAAGTACTTTTTCAAGTGTTCATTTTCATTACAAGGACATATTACATACAGGTGTATGTAACATGTCTTCATATTGTGAACCAAACATTAACTAATCTTGGATTTGAATCAGGAGAGACAAGTGAATGAAGTAAAGATAGCTGTTTATTATGGCAGATGATATGTGATAATTAAGTCTTATCAGAACGTCTTTGGAGCTTAGACTCTACAGGGAAATTTTATAATAGAGGGGCATCTGCCTGAGCAGCAGAAAGATAAATCATCCCATGGAGTTCAGACACTGGTGCTGGTGGCTGATGATTTTGTTGAGATTGATAGGCTGAGATGGGGAGGTGGAGGGGTGCACATAACAGCAGCATGCTTTTTCTCTGGATGGACAAAGCGAATTGCGTTATGGTAGATGCAGAAAGCTTACAGGAACTCTCTGGTTCTAGACTCACTATACCCATCAATCAATCAGTCACCACTCTGGACAAACCTGCAGTGGTGATCTTTTTTATCACAACTGGGGGGATGATCAGGCTTTTTTCTTCAGTCTTTGTCATAGAAGACTGTTTAACCTGATGAGTGAATATTTGCTACAACAGTTCTGCTTACCTGAGAAAGGCTAAGGGCTAAGGCACGAGAGTGATGGGCGGCTTGGATGAAAAATGGTCAGTGACGGTCAATCATAAGCTGGAAAATCCAGGCAATAGGCTACATTTGTCTGCTATCCCCTGTAGTTGTCCACTTTTTTCAGGTAAGTTAAAAGTAACGAGTAATGAGCCCATTTAAATGTCAGTGATTGTAATTACATTATTTGATCTGGAAAAAGTACTTAGTTAATTAGTGCATTTTCAGTTCAGTTATATTGGAATTACAATAACACTTCAATTTATAATGCTTCCAACACTGGTGATAAATAATATGACTGTACCTCATCTATAAAAAGATGCTGTACGTCTGTACGTCAACACATCCCACATTGCCTTTCCACCGTGATGTCAAGTTGCTACAGGATGTGTCTAGGCAATAGTCTGCCAACTCGCTGGACAAGTGACAGACTGTGTTGTGTTCACTGAATATGGTTAGGTCACTGTGCAACCGGTCTCACCTTTACATGTTTTCTTCAAGAAAGAGAAGCATAACTTCTATACCCCTCTCTCTTTCAGTCAGGTCATTTTTTGATGTCTCCTCCATTGCCATAGGAGGGCCAGTCTGCTTTGCAACCCACAGACAAAGCAGTACAATGGCCGCGTCATTGTCTAAAACACATGGGACTAAAACACGTTAAAAGACACAGGTTAATAATGGTGTGTTTCTGTAAGCTTTACTGTTGTGTAAGGTTCACTTCACTGTATGGTTGCAAAATTATCAGACAGTATCCTGTTATTGCTGTTTGAAGTACCTCAATCATTGTGCTTGCTTCTCTCTGTGTAACATGTTACATTGATTGTGTTGTCCCATACTGTTGGGCTTTGCTTGTGTTAGTTTCTAACAAAATAAAGAGACAGTTATTGTGTCTTTCTGCAGTGGTTTGGGTCTGCTTTGCTCATGTTCATTGATTGTATTATTGAAGTATTATTTATTGTTGATTGGTGCTGCTAAAGTTAAATCAGCTCTATTGTCGATCTAAGGACCAGTTTTGATAATTTGTGCATATGTATTGTTATTATAGCTGGTTGTGACCGTCAGTGCTTGGATTCAGCCCTTCAATCTTCACCTTACAAATTTAAAGATGTCCTCAAGTATTTTCACTTTTAAGTGAACCTTTTTGAATCCATGTAATTATTAATTCCTATTAATAATTTTGCTGACATTATTAACAACACCATATATCTCTGATATTTGCTTATAACCAAACCTGTTTCAACCATTTCCTCACAAACGAGTACAATATACAGGAAATAATAAAAGCTGATCAAAACAATGATTTTTACATGACAGCGTGGCCTTTATTACCACCACAACAATTCACAAATAAGATAAGTTAAATAAATTATGACACAGCAAAATCATACTACCAATGACTTGCATGAATTTGTACTCATATGTAACCCGCTCTTCTTCCCCTGTTGGGATTTCCACGAAAGCGCTATATTCTGACTTCTCCTGTAGATTACTTTCTAACCATATTCTCTCCAGTAAAAGCTTTTCCACAAGGTGACAAATAACAAAGAGAATAAGAAAAGATGAGGGAAAGGCTCAGAAGAGTTAAATAAATGCCAAAATAATTAACATGTTCAAAGGCACCAAATGTTAACAATTAGGCAGTTAGACAGAATTGGTCCCACCTAATTTGAGCAGCCCACTCTCTGAAGCCTCTTTGCTCATTCTTGATGAAAAGGTCACTGCCTGTTGGGTAATATGAGTCCCTGTCGGCGTCTGCAAAAGGCATGCATAATGTATCATCTTTTAAAAGGACGATTGCGTAAGTATACTGTGACACAAAATATGGGACACAAAATAATCCAATATACTGTCTTTTGTGATGATATTTTTCTGACAGGTTCTGAATAAATAAGCAGTTTGAATATATTAAAGGGTATTTAAGTTGGACTGCAAAAATATTTAGCCAAGCAATAACATGAATTATCATATATGAGTGTCACTTTTTTGCCTAAGGTCTCACTGGGGTGAGCATGCTAATGCATTGGAAACACTTTCTATTATTTATTCTATTTCCAAAAACCACCAGTCTTTCCTCTTCCAGTGCCTATTAATGTTGCATCACTTATTACAGGAAATTAATCACTGAAACTGCAAAGGGCAGTTTTATTACACATAAGCTTTTATGGCAGAGTTGTAGATAAAAAGCAAGCAAGAGTCAAAACAGTGGAAGGAGAGCAGCTGCTGGACACTACGCCTCCAATGACCTGATCAATCATTTTTAATAAGGGATATTTCTTAATGGTTGAGAACACAGCAGATCAAGAAGGGACTGACTATATCTTTGCGAGTATTAATTCTGCCAGTGGTTTTCTTTGCTGATAGTTGTGTGGTGAGTATTTGGTCAAAAGACAACAACAACAACAACAACAACAACAACAACAACAACAACAACAACAACAACAAATTAAATATTGCTGCTTTGGGGATATAGCATTCAACATAACTACATCTTGAGCCTCATCAACACAGTCACATGTAATCAAGTCAAAATTGCTGGGAAACCTGTTGCCTCACATGCAAACTTTAAACTCAGCTAGGAATCCATTAAAAGTAATAGAACGATTTTGCTAATTAGTACACATTCCAGGATTACTACATTACTTAAACTTAAAGGCTCATTCACTAATTTTTTGACTACTTGGGGGCAGCGTAATAAGCTAAAATGACAACATCTTGTTTAGGGGTTAAGCTAGTGAAGCCAGGTATAAACACAAACAGGCGAAGAGACTGGATTTTGAATAAAGAGAATAATTTATCGCAAGGGCATGAGGAATGGGACATGAACCAGGGCCAAGCCAACCAGTGACACCAGAGGAGATCTGGGTAGAAGCCAAATGAAGGTCCAAGACAGGGGAGCAGGGCTGATGAGACGAAGGACTGTACATGAGGGCCAGAGAGGAGCAGGCAGTTTTGTAGGCAGAGCAGAACAGGATTTGACAGGATAAACCAGGCAACAAGCAAAGAAGTGGCCAGAGTAGCAGAAACACAGACTGACTGGGCAAGTACTACGATCTGGCAGGGTAGAAGTGGCAGAACTGAGTCTTTAGGAGTCTTGATTACATGATAGGATGCAGCAGGTGATCTCTGTTCAGGCTGTGGCACACCTGTCTCCATTCAGGCATTCATTCACCACACAAAGATGTTATTGCTACATTTTTACACTTTTTACATTTACAGCAGAGAAGCAGCTTCATAAGCATTAATTTGGAGTCATTTTGGGCCACCTGATGCATGTTTGTCCTATGCTCATTCTCCTTTTAGCACTGTTTTGCTCAGAAATGTGGCTCTTAAATTGCTATGTTCCACCATGTTGCTCAGTGAGTTGTGAACTTTGGCTGACTGGGCAGATAGCATATAATTTTACAGGTATTATCAAAGCTGTTTTTCTGACAGCACCTGTGGGGCTGATGATACTGAAATTTGTAGAATAAAAAAAAAAACAGCTCTGTAGAGCTGAGGGCGACTGCAGTTTGGTGAAAATTCCTTGCAGGCTTGTCACTGTAAACGACCCTTTTCACACTGCACACAGTCATCACGTATATAAAAATACCATTTTATCTTTTCATTGTTGCAACTTTAAACATATTATTTCAAGTAATTCATCCCTTAAATGCTTTTATTTCAAAATATATTCATCCATTTATCTATCCATAATCCATTTTGTAAATAGAAGTTGTCAGTGTTCTCCTTTGAGCCCACACTGTACGTGCCTCTCTTTTGTTGTGGCTCATGAGTTGAACTGATTATTGAGGCTCAAGGGGTAAGATCAAGGTCGAAAGGGCCAGGAAATAACATTCACCACTTCCTCCACCAAGACAATTTAACTTAATATTTGAAGGTAAGGTTGATTTATTATCTTTAACTAACATTGTTAATGCTATTCCTTCAGTTGTTTCTGTTTTGTCATATTTTGGGGCTGTGACGTTGGATATTGTTATCACTGTGCTGACTGACACTGGTGTGTTTTACAGTGGGTGTGATATTGGAATTGTTCAGTTTACATGGTGCTGTAGTGGCCGTGATACACATGGATGACTGTTAGTTGTGTGGTTGACGTTGCGTGCTTCATGCTGAATGTTTTGTATGTCGACTCTGTAGTAGCCCAGGCCATTCACTTTTGATGCATCATTACCAATCCCCCATCATATTGCCTATAATCGTATATGTTGAAGACTGTTTAAAATGTTTTTTTTTTTCATTTCCACCGTTATGTCCCCACTACTATTCAGTAGAAAGTGACACCCTATCAAGAATTTGTACTTTCTTGTGAAGTCTTCTGTCAATCTACAGCTAGGCGCAAACACACACACACACACACACACACGCACACACGCACACACGCACACACACACACACACACACACACAAACTTCTGAAATCAATCTGGAGCTCTTGTTGAGGTTGTTTCTATTCTGTCTGTTGTAACATATGGACATTAATAGGTAACAGGCAGTGGTGCCAAGGGACGGAAGCCATGCAGTCCTGGAATTTTCAGCTGGTTGAAATCCACGAGGTGATGGCTTTGTGCCGATGCAAATGAGAATGCTGACTGAAGCCATTGTCTGTTCCAATGCAATGCACTCTTGCACAGACTTACAACGTGTCATGCCTAGAGTATGGCAACATGCATGACTATCTATTCTGATCACAACAGACCCATCCACACACAGCAGGGTCTGTGCAGACAGATGGAAAGACCAAACTGAGGTTAAATTGGGAGGCTTAATGAGGGGTTTTATTGCAAATTTCCAGGATTTATTTGGCAGGTTTGAGCGCTGGAGCTGTCACCCAACATTACACAGACTTGACAAGACACAGATGGAAGCAACACAAAAGACAACCAGGCAAGATATCTGAGCCAGATGTTGGGAGGGCAGTGATTTGTTGACACCAACGGATTCATTGAACACATTTGTTATATTTGTGATATATTATACACATAATATATAATGTAACAGTATGTGTACAATCAGCATGCCAAAATGTGAATTTCAAACATATCATACAGGTCCACAGACAGCTTGTCCTGATGAAATACAAAATCTACATACAAAAATTTTCTGGGATGCTTTTTCCGATCTTTTCCTCAGTCAGATCCTTTCTCATGGTCCTTCAAAGATCAAATTATTACAGCAAGACCTCTCAAAGTAATCAACTTTATCATTCCTGTTGTTAAGGCTTAACCTAAGGCTGACTTTTTTGATGTCATTGCTCAGCTCTTCACACTGAACTGACAAGTTGTCAGAAAGTGATTTTCAATTCACCCACATGCTTTTTGGTGTATTGTAATCTTGATTTGAGGTCACATAGCACCTCTAAGTCCCCATCTAGACTTTTGACTGCAAGCACTTAGAACTAGAGCTTTGTCACCACTCTGGGAAACCACCTGGATAGAACTTGCTGTACTGGAGAAAGTGAAGTACCTCAAAGGTACAAACATCTTTGTCAATGTGGACTACTCAGAATCTGTTCAACACAAATGCAAGGAATTGATCCCAATCTTATATGAGCTAGAAAAATGAGCTTCAAATACCAAAAGTCCTTGTGTTCAAATTTAAAATGTATACCATTTCCTGAACATGGACATCATGGATCTGTGATGATTGTGCCTTTTCCTTTTCCTTTCTGTGCACTTAATGATGAAGGATTGTCAGTCTTATCACAAATCATAGGTTGACAGTCAATGATAGCATGTTATGAAATCCCCTTGAATTTAATAATGATGAAAATGTTTGTTAGGATACAAATTTTGACCCTGACCATCACTTCTTTTCAGCCACTAACATTTCCTACTCTTGAGAATACCACAATAAAAATTATTTAAAAAATATCATCAGCAGGTATTATTAATTCTTCTTAAATCACGAGTTTTCTGTAATTGCTTGTATTGAAACATGGTTTACCAAAGAATTTAAAGGGAAAATAATTCATCAACTGCCATCATACTGTAACTCAACTCACTTAATCAGACAGTCCAACTTGGAGAGAACAGGTTCAGTTTGTCTGCAATAAAGTCACCAAATCTTTTGGGATTGTGAGTTAAATTTAAACATATTTAACATAATATAAGGTAAGGGCAACTTATCTTTGCTAAATAATGGTGCTAGAGAGACAGTTTACTAGAATTAGCAACTTTTTCCAAATGTGCATCTCTCTTTTGCATTGTTGTTGACTATTTTTGACAACATTCTTTAAATCTGTACATTTGTCTTTAAAGTGATATATATGAACACATTGCTAGGATGCCTCTGCCTTGTCCCCTTCCTTGTGTTTGTCCTGTTGTGAGTCCTCTTGTGTTTATCCCTGTTTGTGTGTGTGTGCGTGTGTGTGTGTGCGTGTGTGTGTGTGTGTGTGTGTGTGTGTGTGTGTGTGTGTGTGTGTGTGTGTGTGGACTGGGTGGTTCCTACTCAATCATTGCTCTCCTACACCTGATCCATGTGCCAATCAGTCACCACAGCTGCAGCTAATCCACAAATCACAGCCACAAATACCCTGTTCTCCTCACCCGCCTGCTAACACATCTCACCAATTTAGCTCTCCTAATGTCTTGTTTGTTGCTTTAATTTTTGCCTTGTTTTTTTTTCCAAGTGATTAAGGCTACGTTTACACGTAGCAGGTTATTTTGGAACGGATACTGATATTGAAACGAATAAAAAAAAATAATAACATGGTGCACACAACATCGTTTTCAAAAATGTTGCCGTTTACATGAACCCAGATAAATACGCCGTTGAGCGCCATCATAACTATGCCAAACCTATGGGCAGCAGGTAGGGAGAAAGATAAAGCAATGCAAGCCAATCAGAATCCTCAGAATCGACAACAACAATGAATAAGACACACAACTTCGTGCTACTGTTACTGTTACAGTAAACTCGCTGCCCTCCGTGCACTCCTTCGCCTCTGCTCCTTGACATAGTAAACCAGTTGTATTTTCAAATACAAACAGGCCAAAAGCATTTGCAAAAACGTATAAATGAGTATCACCTTAGCAGCATCCATGATCACTAGCCAAACAAAGTGTAAACATAGGTTGCTCACATGATGTTAAGTATTTTCAGTCGCATGTTGTGACATTTTGGAACCTAAAACGCTGTTTAACTCTGTTTATACGCCAACACATAACTGCTGTTTTCAGAAATCTCCACAACAAGAGTTTAAAGCGTATGAAAACATATGCGGTTTCCCTAAGTGTAAACGGGGTCTAAACTGTGCTGTCCTCATGTGTCTACCTGCCAAGTCTACCGTCTACCGCCTACTGAGATCATCTCCCAGTGATCAAGTTACCTTTGGTGACAATAAATCCTTTCTTAAACATAACCATCCCAATCTGTGTCCAGCCGTTTACTCAGTCCTCACCAAGAGTTACCTTATAATTTTAGATATTATTTTGTCAATAATTCATTCCTTTCTGTCATTGTCTCTGTACAATAAGAGATTTGCAAATGTAATTCTTAAACACTAATATTCCAAATGTATTTGTGAGTTTGTATGTATGTATTTTACCTTTTGTATGTCTTTTGAGTGTATTTTTTATTCAAGCCATAAGGTTTCTACCACACCCTCACAAGTACTTTTATATTTCCTTATTCTGTTGTGTACTCATGTATGTGAAACAAACAAATGCATAGATAGTTCATATTTGTTTTGAAATGGTGTTGTATGGGGTATTAAGCATAGTTGGCATTGTTGGCATGCCAACCACTAGATGGTGGTTGGCACGCCTCTAGTTTGGAGGGACAGACAGAAGTTCTAGTGTAGGAGGCTCAGCAATGCACTGCTGTGGACAGGGCAGCAGCAGCTAAGTGCATTTTAGCAACCTGAAAAAAGCCCATCTGAAATAATCAATATTAAGTCAAATTAAGATGTGTTCAACAGAGGCCACTCTGGGGAGTGATTAAGGGTTTCTATGCAGTAAAATGTAGAAAGACATAGAAAACACACTTGAGATATTACTCACATGTCCACCTGTCAACATAAAATACAGTCTCAGACATATTTCCTCCAAAAAGAGCAATATATATCAACCAAAAGAGTGTAAGTAAGTAAATAAAACTGTAACACACAGTTACAAAATGCTTCACAAGTGAAAAGATGAAAATCAATAAACAAATAAGGTAAAAAAAAAAAAAAAAAAAAGCATTACAATTTAAAATACAGCCCAATGAGAGACAGGAGACAGAACAAAACAAAGACAAAAAAAAAAAAAAAAAAAAGCCCTATAAAAGGCATACCTAGAACGATGCACAAGATGCAGTCAAATCCGGAACTTGTCAAATATTTTATGACCCTCAACCAACTTTGGGTAAAAAGCTAGGAGATTAGTCTGTAATTCTCTAACAGAGCTGGGTCTAGAGACGTTTTTTTTTTTCTTTTTTTAAGAAATGGCTGAACACTAGCAATTGTAAAATAATCTGGGATAGACCCGGATGTAAGAGTGGGTCAAAATAGCGAGCTGGGACCTAAGACAGGAATTTTGTAGGAACTCTATCAAAAGGACTAGAGGAAGGACACATAAGAGAAACCGTGTTTATAAGGGTTTGCAGAAAGATAGGAGCAAATGCAGACAGTAAAGTAGGATGACTGAAAGGAATGGATAATAGACAGTGGAAAATTGGACCTCAGGGCATAGATCTTTCCTACAAAAAAACATAAGAAAATTTCACAGTCATTAGAATATGAGACAAGAGTGACAGTAGGAGGGGCATTTACAAGCTGGTTAATTGTGCAAACCAGAACCTTGGTTTTTGTTTACTACTGTTAATCATGCCAGAAAAGTAGGCAGCTTACACATCTTTAATAGTGTGGCCCAGTTTAAACAATAGCTCTTTCATATGAAGTGTCTACTTTCAGGCTTCTTGTATTTCTTGTTGTCTGATTTCATTGTCAATTGAAAAGGTTGTACTAATAACTGGGGCAGCCCTGTAAGAGTGTGGAATGGAAATGTTGAGGGCTGTACACAAATCATTAAACCAACTAACTTGGTCATTAATATTGGTTAAGTGAGTTGGGCAATTTCCCAGACTACAAAAGTAGCTGGAAAATGTGGCTCCAGATTGTTCACTGAAGATGCGGGACTGGATTGTACATTTCTGGGTAATTTGGGAAGTTAGGGTGAATCAAATTTAAGACATTTCTGGTGAGAGTCAAAGTCGATCTTATTCAGGGAATTCAGAGACATGCCCAGGATAGAACATCAGACAAGAATGTACCTGTAGTCAAGTGCAGGCACAAGTTAAAAGACTTAGAAATGTTTAAAAAATCTGTGTAAATGACTTGTAGAAGGCCACTGGAAGCAGAGGACAACCTCATCTGGAGATTTGGGTTCATCCCTAAAGAGGGCACACATTGTTGCAGATTGTTGTTGCAGAGAGCCAGGACCTCTGCTGAAAGGATCGGCTCCCCTTGAATGACATCGTTGGGGGCAAGAGTGACTGATGACTTGATGAACGGGCTGGTGCTTCTGTTAACACTGTGGGAGGAGCCCAGTACAGAAAGGTGTTTGGCTTCGGGCGGTAGCAATGGATGAAAACCTCAGGATTAGCTTGTTCATGTCCTTGGGAACATGCTTCAGTCACCTGATGTCATTTTGTAACTGTTAATATGCCGGCCAGCCAGTGTCCACATACAACCATGATGAGGTTTAGCTATCTCAGATACCGGCTAGCAATAGCAACTAGGCTAAAAACAAACCTAAGCTAGCCAGGTGAAGAAGCAGTCACTTATGAGAACAACCTCCACAGTCAAGGCTTCAGAAATGACCTAGGCTATACTAGTGTCAGCACCAGGAACTATAGGAGTAAAGGTAAAGGTACCAAAACTAGCAATAAAAGTTGATCCCCACAATCAAAGCCAAATGGCATATGAGAGAAACAAAAGAAGCAATTTTGAGCAGTGGTCTGGATGTGATGTAAAAAAAAGAACATGAAAACATACTTCATACATTATTCATATGTATGTCCGCTCTGTTCATGGTTGCTCTACAACATAAAACTAGAGTAATAGATATCAGTCACAAAATGAAAAATGTCTACTCTGTGTATGGTTGCCCTCCAGCATAAAACACACATTTGTGTTTCACAGACACATTTCCTCCAAACAGAGCAATATAGATGAACATCAGAACATGAAAACATGAAATAAACTGGTCTGATCCACAGAGGGGCTATACATATCTTTCCCTCTTACAAGATAGTGCACTGGACAATTGAGGATGGTTCCAGTGGGTCATCTTTCGAGGCCTTCTTTCTAACTCAATGCAATGCATTTGTTTATCAAAGACTGGACCCTGGCAGTGCATCAGACAACCCATTCCCCATGAACAGGCATTGAGTCACCTCAAAGATGTATTTCAAGTTTTTTTTCAAGTCAAGTTTCAGCATGTACAGCAGTCCCACCAGATTCACAGAAGCATTGGGTAGGTGATGTAAGTGATGTATGACAATCTTTTCCTCAACCACTGTGGCAACATCGTTGTAGGAAGCCAGAAGGGGTTCCTTCACATCTTCAGTAATGATAAAGATCTCAGTCACTATTCCCTTGATGATGTCCTCTTCAGGAACTGCTTCATGCAAAAACAAACAAAAAAACACAACAAAGTTGTCTGCGTTTTAGAGACACTTTCCTATATGGTGAATACATACAGAGGATGCATGAAACAGTTCTCTAGTGACAGAGTGTTCAAACACGGAATATGGCGTCAACAAATGATTAAAATCCACACAGTAGAGATTGTACAAAATTAGAATTGTTTTATTTCATGTGGCAAATAGTATTTCAAATTAGCCAACGTGTTGTGACAGACCTTTGTCTTTGCAACACTTTTGTTTTTGCTTCCATTTTTCATGAGCTGAACTCAAAGATCTAAAACATTCTATTCATTCTATACACACAAAAGACCTTTTCTCTCAAATATTGTTCACAAATCTGTCTAAATCTGTGTTAGTGAGCACTTCTCCTTTGCTGAGATAATCCATCCCACCTCAGAGGTGTGGCATATCAAGATGCTGATTAGACAGCATGAATATTGCACAGGTGTGCCTTAGGCTGGCCACAATAAAAGGCCACTCTAAAATGTTCAG
Source organism: Chaetodon trifasciatus (assembly GCA_037975065.1). Taxonomy (NCBI): domain Eukaryota; kingdom Metazoa; phylum Chordata; class Actinopteri; order Chaetodontiformes; family Chaetodontidae; genus Chaetodon; species Chaetodon trifasciatus. The sequence goes on from JBBMOE010000029.1 coordinate 3,127,799, forward strand.
TTTTATCACACAGCACAATGCCACAGGTGTTGCAAGTTTTTTTATGGGAGCGTGCAATTGGCATGCTGACTGCAGAAATGTCCACCAGAGCTGTTGCCCGTGAATTGAATGTTCATTTCTCTACCATAAGCTGTCTCCAAAGGAGAGGTGTTCTCTTCACGGATGAATCCCAGTTTTCACTGTTCAGGGCAGATGGCAGACAGTGTGTGTGGCGTTGTTTGGGTGAGCAGTTTGCTGATGTCAACGTTGTGGATTGAGTGGCCCATTGGTGGCAGTGGGGTTATGGTATGGGCAGGCGTATGTTAAGGACAACAAACACAGGTGCATTTTATTGATGGCATTTTGAATGCACAGAGATACCGTGACGAGATCCTGAGGCCCATTGTTGTGCGATTCATCCACGACCATCACGTCATGTTGCAGCATGATAATGCACGGCCCCATGTTGCAAAGATCTGTACACAATTCCTGGAAGCTGAAAACATCCCAGTTCTTGCATGGCCAGCATACTCACCAGACATGTCACCCATTGAGCATGATTGGGATGCTCTGGATCAGCGTATACGAAAGCGTGTTCCAGTTCCTGCCCATATCCAGCAACTTCACACAGCCATTGAAGAGGAGTGAACCCCCACAGGCCACAATCAACAACCTGATCAACTCTATGCAAAGGAGATGTGTTGCACAGCGTGAAGCAAATAGTGGTCACACCAGATACTCACTGGTTTTCTGACCCCCCAGACCCCCCCAATAAAGCAAAACTGCACATTTCAGAGTGGTCTTTCATAGTGGCCAGCCTAAGACACACCTGTGCAATAATCATGCTGTCTAATCAACATCTTGATATGCCACACCTGTGAGGTGGAATAGATTATCTCAGCAAAGGAGAAGTGCTTACTGACACAGATTTAGACAGATTTGTGAACAATATTTGAGAGAAATGGTCTTTTGTGTATATAGAAAATGTTTTAGATCTTTGAGTTCAGCTCATGAAAAATGGGATCAAAAACAAAAGTGTTGCATTTATATTTTTGTTCAGTGTATCTCCTTTTTAACATTTCAGTTTACACCGTTTCTCCCCACCCCTTCTCTTCCTTCATTCTTTCTCCCTTTCTTTGATGATGTAAAACTTCCTCATATTCGACCGATACATCTGTCTACCAGTTAGTAGATAATGTCCAGACCTGATTCTCTGGAGTTCATATGAGAAAACGGTGGAAAACAGAACGTGAGAGGCACCAATGTCTGAAGAGGAGCAGACATCAGCAAAATTCCCAACCGATGGGTAGCGAGCTAGCCTAAACAAGCAAAAGGTAGGGGGATTCTGGATATTCTTACTCTCTCATTAGGAAGCCATTATTTTCTTTAATAGCAATTGGACTAGTTTCTCAGAGTACTGCTTTATTAGACATACCAATGGAAAATGACGATCAGAGTTTCAAAATAACCGGGTAGTGATTAAGAATTTAAACTCTTTGTTCAAACACTAAAATCCTGGCTGGCTGGCAGATTGGAAAAGTGAGCAGTCACAGCTGGTGCACATGAGGGACCAAATATTTTAAATAAAAAACTTTTTACAGTTTTGATGTGAAAACAGTCACAACAAACAGCAGACTTTGGGAGTGCAGAACCATGTGCATAATTACATAATATAAGCCGACTAAAATGCAAACTGAATTTAATTTCAGTGAGGCAAAAATCTAATTTGAGAACTGTTGGTCACGAGGGAGATGCCTGACACACCCAGGACAACATATCAGAATCACTGTAAAGGGTAAAGTTATACATATATATTAAAGTTATACAGAGCAGTCAGTCAAGCACCCAAAGCAAGTATTTTCAGATTGTGTGTGCCTTAGAAATAAATTCTCTGAGTCTCTAATGTGATGTCATTAAAAATTGATGTGCAAAGAAAAGAAAAGCTCTTGCTTTTGCTAGAGTAATGGCATAAATAATGCATTAAACCCAATTTGTCAGTGACCATACACACAGTTTACTATACAAGGATACATAACTCAGCAGTGAGCTCAATACTCATGTAGCAGTTTAGGTTACAGCAATAGACTGGTAAATGACAATATGACTCTTATCTACAAGTCTTATAGAGGAGGTGCTACTATGACGTGTAACTGTAGAGCATGACAAATACAGTAATGGAAGCCTAACGATCAGGGCTAATTTACAAGAAATACATGGTCCAGAATAAAACTGAAGAAAGCATAAGAATACATTAATATATGGCCTCATTTACACATTTTCTTCATGTTAGTTACAGTTATGATCAATATGTGTAATTACACAATAACACTGAAGGAAATACAGCTTTTTCCCCAAAGCTTCCAATCACAGCTGGTCAGTATAGTTATGATAGCTGCCTGTGTTTGCAGTGTGGAGATCCTAAAGAGATCCAGTACTACAGCATTCATAGAACTGTAACTCACGCACTTAAGTGATGAATATAATACTCAATATATTAACTCAACATAAACTGATCCTTTCATCACCCAGCTAAACAGAGTATATGCAGGGTCACCAAGAAGCTAAGGGGACGCTGTGTACATTCAGTTTCCCATGTTTTCTACAACCCATAAAAGTAGGCATGCTGTGTAAACCATAAATAAAGCAGAAATTGATGATCACTAACTCATTTTGACATGTACTCAACTGAAAACAGTACAACGACAAGATATTTAATATCTGACCTCATCAACTTCATTGTTTTTTGTAAATACTGTATATGTTTCTTCTGAATTTGATGCAGCAAACAAGTTGGGACAGGAGCAACTAAAGACTGGGAAATTTGTGGAATGCTCTAAAAACACCTGTTTGGAGCGTTCCACAGGTAAACAGGTTGATTGGTAATAGGTGATAGCATCATGATTGGGTTGTATTGGGATGGAGCGAGGTTCACCACACTGAAAGGCCTGAATTCATGCCCCTAGAACATTTGACCAATTAGCATAAATAAGTACTTAGATAATCAGAGAAAAGCAAAGAAAAACAGAGCAGCAATGAAGAACTAATAATCACAAACCAAAAATAAGAAATGCAATTCAAAACACACTCTGGTATTGGATGCCTATGACGTCTTTGCATTTCACATTGTAGCTCTTTCTCATATTTTGGAACAGTGCTCACTTTGTAGTTATTGTTGGTTGGCTTGTGATCCCACCTTTGGTTGTGTTGTAGTTGAAAGAAATTCCATGCTGACATTGCAAAGTCTGTTTGCTGACTCGTGCATTTGTGCTACGGCATCGTAACATTTGTCATTATCCTGTAATAGGTTTAACTGTTCAACAAAAGTTACATTGTCAAGTTTTAAGACTAGTATAATGCTTAAGAAGAGAAGAAAATACTTAATTTTTCAATTCTTTTAGAATCAAAGGTTTCCAACCTGGTTTCGAGGTAGATGAGGTGGTCCTTCAAATAGACTGGACGAGTACATCAGACATCATTTCCATACTTCTTGTCTCAAATCAATGTCAGCTCTGTATTTAATGTCCACTAATGTTTGCCGTTTACAGTTAAAACTAGTGATACATGTTTCCTAATTTGTATTATATTTTGAATTTACAAAGTTTTTCACTGTTAAAGCTAATCCTTCCACCTGATTCCACGAATCTCTCAGTGCCAGATTATAAACCACTGTCACATATTCTTAATAGCTGGTATTTGGAGTTCACGTAGCAAGGCATGACATACATATGACTATTTTTGCCATCGTCTGTGAGCCTATAAAAACCGTCCTGTCATACCTTTTGTGACAGTAATTTTGCTACATAGTCTAGTCTGAGCGCTCCTTCACCAGATGCTGTGAGAAAGAAAGGAGATGTGACAGCTGCAAGGCTGTGCATTTGGATTTCAAAGAAGTATCAAGATCCAGTGCAGCTATCTCACAGCTTGGCTTTAAATGTCAGCTGCCGGTGTTTATATGCTACAGAGACATCTGCTCCTCTTTGATTGAAATAATTTCAATGCTGAAAAAAGCAATGACTATACATCTAAGAGGCTAATTTGTATATCATAATTTACAGGCCTTGAAACCTGAGTATACATGGCCTTCATGGGAGAAGGGCTCATAAAGACACTAGAAAGAATAGCTGTAGATGTGGGGAGGGGCCCATAGAGAGTCCTTATGAATGGGTCCAGGATTTTGTGCTACTCCCCTGCCTGTGATTAATGATGACACAATAGGCTTAAAGAGACTCAGGATATGTGCAAAAAGATAAGATTATAGCAATTTAAAAGCTAAATGTCTGCTTGTCAGTGTGTAGCTAATGGGGTGAGAATTTCCTATTCATCTCACCTTTCCACCCAGGATCACAAGAGTCCTTTTCAAGATTATTAGCTCTGTTATCTGCACTGCTCCGCACAGCATCTCCAGTACTGTTGATAAAATTGACGGGATCAGGCTACATTAATTTCCTGTGTCAAGGGACAAGAATATTATTTCCACTTTCCTGATCTTGCTAATCTTTGAAACAAACCTTGAATTTCTGCATCATCACATAGACACTCCTCAGTGTCCAGAAGCTTATTTTCATCAGGTCTGCCTAAATCATTTTTAATTCATGTCTTCTATCAGTAACATGTCAACTGAATTCCAGTCCTGTTTCTGTATATTTCATCGCTTGAAACTGCTCCAGTCAAGATTACTGATTATATAGTTTTAAATCTCCTTCATCTGTGCTCAAATTTGACATGGTGATAGCAATATCTTAACTCTTGTGCCTGGACACATGGGCCGATTTCGGTGCATCAGCCCTGGATGTGTTTAGTGTGGTGTATTTTTGATAAAACTTTTATGCTAATTTTTATAAAAAATCATCATCATCATTTATGCTCAGATCAGAATAAGTGTACTGTAGGTCCTGAACAGACAAAGTAACATGCCCTTAGCTGGGGAAAGTCCCGGTCAGCTGAGATATGCTCCTGTGATATGCATGTGCAAATAGGCCCCTGTGATACTGAAGCTCGTATATTTTATATTTACAACTAAGTTGAGCCAGGACATTACCTTATTAAATAGGTAGGTATTATTATTAGAGACATTTATCATTTTCAGTACTGTTTGCTACCCTGCACTAGCTTTGCCAGTCAACCAGCCCTGTTAATGTCTGAGAGCACTAGAGGAGGAAATATTCAGATCCTTGACTAAAGTGAACGTAGCAATTCAGTATTTCAGAGCTCAGGAACACTCCACCCTGTCATCTCATACTCCACCCTGTTGAATACTTGTTTTATGATGATGATGATGATGATGATGATGATGATGATACAATTTTTTCCTAAAAATTCTTTTCATAAGGTAGCAAAAGCTTTCTATAAAAACAAATGTGGACCAAATAGTATTATTTGAAGGTTTGACTGGATGTCTTTGTTATTTAGAAAAGAAGTCCAACTATTGCTGATTTTATAGGAAAACAAATATTTTACAGTAGTTTCATTGTCATAAAAAGACTTTCCATTAACTAAAATATATCGAGAAAGGGACTGCATGAAAAATGTACATTTTATATCACCATGTATTGAACATGTGTTTTTGTCTGTGGTCTACAGGGTGGACATGTTTTGCGGTTTGCTTGCACATTGTTTGCTTGCAGTTAATTATCAAAAACTGCTGAAGCTTGACCAACATGCTTTTCATACAGCCTAAGGTCTACTTGCTACATTGACTATGAATTTAAACAGAAAACCTCAGCCTTTTCCTTTTGGAAAGTGTGAAGTCTCAAAGGGTCATTTATATTTTTGACCCAACACGGTCTGGCCTTCTTTGCCAGCTGCTCTGGGGAGCTTGGCTTTGCATTTTGATTAACCAGAACATGGTGTTAGTGGTGAGAACTATTTTCATTATACACCCTATTCAGGATAATCTGATGACATCAAATCCTTTTGTTTTCTATAGCAGTGTTTCTTCAATCATAAGTTCATGAGTCTTAGTTGACTGATGAGTGAGTACCCATCTGTTAAAGAAGTAGGTTTAGACTGTAGATATTAGGGGTGTAATGCAAAGCAGCTTTATGTATCTGTTTATATCATGATAATACCTATGTTTGGCTTATACTAGAAGATGATAAAAGTTGTCTAGTCAGCTTCATTTTCTGCAAGTTCAGCAGCTACTATTTGAACTCTTAATTAATCAAATAATAAAACATGTATTCTTATTGAATCTCATTTTAAAAAACAGTCTAAATCAAAGCTGTCGTTTATGCAAAATATCTGGATGAATAGAATGAATGAGTGCACAGGGCAGTATCCCAAAAAAAAAATACATTGATACTCATTATTCATGTTTTTCTTGTGGTGAGTTGGAAGCACAACATATAGGAAGCTGCACCTGCATGAATCTGGTGCACCCAACATTTTCAAATACACCCACTGCCCTTACTTTGCCTCTTACCCTCTTTTGCATGTCTAGCTGCTTCTTCTTGCCTTGTAGTCTCCTCTTCTTTCCCACTATGGGTGCTGTTTGCCTGGTAAAACCCACATGCTGTACTACACTACAATATGTTACGTTTCCCCTCAAAAACGAACTTAATGGCAGTTGCTGGTAGGGGAAACTAACAAAAAAAAAACAAACTGCACTCACACAAAATGGGTCTCTTGGGGTCTAAAAGGTGATGGGGAATAACTTATCTCCAAACACCCGCTAATTCTATCAAAATGATAGAAGAACAAAAGAAATGAGCCCAAAAACAAAAAAACTGAGAGTCACTAAAAAGGAGGGAGTGAAGTTCTGGAAAATAAAGATTCACTACAGTTTAAGAACATTCACTCACTCATTCACAACTGCGTACCTTCCACCATAACAAATATCCCTTGATATACATACTGAGCGTCTAAAATTGCTTCCCTTGGTTTCTACTTCTTACCCGCTGAGATGATTGGTCACTGCACTCCATAATCTGTTTCAACATTGCTTGCTTTCTGCATATCTCTAGTCATAACTGAAATTATGTTTGAACTTGAATTAAGATTACTGTAAATAATCTAGCCTCAATTATAAATTAATGTCTCTATTGAATAGATTTGCTCTCTCAAATTAAAGGGCTAAATAACCTTCACAATGTATTTCACTTTAAGCACTTTAAGAGGCTTAAAGAAGAAATGCCTTGTTTTATATCCATGCTCATAATTACATTGACAAAATTAAAGACCTTGAGAGGAAGAATGAGAGGTGTTTCTTCCAGACCACACATGGTAAAATGCTAATTCTCTTAACAATCCATCGAAAGTTTTCCACCACTTTGCTGCTGCATGAAAGGCCATATTGGATGGCATTCCTTCCCTCAATAATTATTAGGTTCTGGCATCCGTTAAGGGGCTATTTGCCAAGTCAACAGGTTAACTGCTGGCCCACAACAGTGTTTCAAATTCCATTCTCAGAGATGCCTTGCCCGGCATGTTTTTCTTCTACTCCAGCTTTAACAATCTTTATTTGCTTTAACAAACAAACCACTCAACCTTTCCTCAGAGATGATTTCTTTATTTTGTCTCTCTGCTGTTTGGTGTTGGGTACATAGTCTTGACTTGTCTGAGCGCCTTTGCAAGAAATGGCTGTTGACTGTTTTATACAGCCTGTCCTCACCAGAAATACATCTAAATTGTTTGTGCAACTTCTTACAACTCTTATTTATGTTTACTGTTAGGCTGCCTCTAGTGCCTGTATTAATTATGACAACGAGGAAATCAGGTAACAATGAAGCAAAATGTCCACATTTGGAGGTTGGTGGAATGGACAGATGGGTCTAACAAACACAGGAATTTCACCAAGCAGACCACTGTTGGTGTCCCATGTGGAACCATATATCAACTCTGACTTTTTTAACTTCTGTGATGGACTTATGCCTGGATCACACTGCATGACTTTTTTGGCTTTGAAAATAGTTGCAGTGTCAAATCTAACGATCACAGTGCCTTAAACTCTTGCATGTCTTGTTTGGGTGACTAGAAGGACGACTCGTATGACCCCGACTTATCACAGCACGTTTTATTTCATGATCACGCACAAGTTAAGATGTCATCAGGGATGTGGGTCAAGCAACTGTCAATCAAACTGACAGGAGAAGAGAACGAGAAAAAAGCTGCGGATGCCCTCTTAACATTAAAAGCAAATGCATGAGGCGGTGTTAACTTCAGCTCAGCTCATTCATTCCCATTATTTATACATCTACTGGGAGGTATCCGGATAACAATTAGGACAGGTAGAACGAGTTTCACACATAATCATTTTATTTCCATAGTTATTTATTCTACAAGGCTTGGCTGTGTTGTCTTCATCAGTAAGAAGATTTTAACATTTGATCTGGAATTAGTAATGATAAGCATATTCCTGCAGTTAGGACTGGGGATAATGTTATGACAGCACAGCCAGCTACTCGCCTGGCCAGGGAGGAGACAATGTTATCAATGGCTGAAAATGCAGCTGTTCTTGAGCTGTGACCTGGCCGGAAACCAGACTGCCGTAGCTGTAGTATGTTTAGTGAGTCAATACAGGCACACAGTTTTAAATTGACCAATGATTAGGATTTTTGTTGAGAAAGGAAGTTTAGATATTGGATGACAGTTAATGAGATTGGAGACATGAACACTTTGTGTTAGGGTACTACTGATGCACTTTTTACAAAGCTGGAATCATGCCTGTTAAAAAGGTTTGGTTAAAAAAATTAGAGCTTGATGTGGACATATTAAGAGATGACTTAGAAGATATAGGCCAAGATTATCTGCACCAGTGTTTTTGCAAACTTTTAACCTGAGCACAGCTTTGTAAACAAAGCTTACTAAACTGAAAGAAAATTTGCAGTCAGAAGAAGCTGAGGCATTGGGGGCTGTCTCTCCTGGACATATATGGTAATTGCCTATTGTTGAATCTGCAGATATATTAAATAAAATACCAGAGTAGGGTAAATTTTGATTAAAAGCTTCATATGACAGCCTTCATTTGTTACCCAAAGTCCACAGGGTGCCATTGGATCGAGCCGTGGACGAGGCTTTATTGTGAACATTGGATAGATTAGGGGATAAACCAAGGACTGTACCTGTTTTAAACTCTTTATTTTTTTAAGGAGTATGTCTCAGTAATAACACTAAAATGTTAAGGTCCGTATGATTACATGTTAGAATGTTGAAATTTGATCTCTATTTAAGAACCTCACACACATATATTTATTACTCTTTTACATTTTAGATTTTCTTGAATATTGTCTTTTTACTGGACATTACTGTGCCCAACCTTTAAAATGGTGTAGAAATCACTTAGTTCAGACTGACCAGCCAGTGCAAAGAAGTGGACAAAGGACAACAGGCTGAATATTTGTAAGAAAACAATCTTTATCATAAATGCTAATAAATAAATGAATGAAATGTTAAAACAAGGATAAAACCCTGCTCAGGACTGACACATCCACTATGTTCAAGACAAGATGCCTCTATATTATTTATTGGTGACTCTGTTCTGCTTTTGATTTGTGGAGGGTTACACCTCAGGAACCCCTGCTAAATTAGTTACCCAGTATATTGTTAAGTCATCGGTTAGTCCTCATCCTCTTTCTATTACAATTCTGAATACATTTTTATCATAATACTGTACTACAGGATCAGGACTATTACAAAGCAACACTGCTCGTATGTCTTCTACATGAATCATCAACTGATGATCATGAACCGTGCCTAACAAGCCTCAGTCTTTTAGCCTGTGTTTGTAGTCCATAATTTAGAACCTTTTAAAATGAGTCAGCTGGAAACATTAAAAACTCAGATGGAGACAGAGTTTTCAGCCAACTCAGAATAATGTCATATATATATGTGTGTGTGTTTACTTCTATGTGAAATCAGAGACACATTGACTACACTAATATTTCACTATTATTCTGAATATTATAATATTCCAAATGGAAACAGGCCAGATAGACAGTGTATTCTGGTTGGATTTCCCAAATTAAGCCTTGTTCTGAATGGAGCATTTTCAGTGGCACGGTGGAAAGTGGTACCGCTGTTGCCTCACAGCTAGAAGGTCCCGGTTCGAATCCCGCTGTGGGCGCTGTGGCGTGTCCTCCACCATGCCTTCAGTGCCTGCTACTCAAGGAAAGGGGCCTTTCTGTCTGGAGGTTGCATGTTCTCCCCGTGTTCACCTGGGGTTTCCTCCTTAAAAAATAAAAACACTAAAAACATGCAAGAAGATCACCACCTGACCAATGGTCGCCGGTTGGATGGCAGCCCACCACTCCTGGTCTGCCGCGGAGGAAGGACGACCAGGATGGGATAAAAGCGGAGGACAAGTTTCACCAGTTGCATGGTGTGTGTGTGCATGTGCATGTAACATTGTGTGACAAATAAAGGGGATTGTCCCTCTGATTCTTAGATTAAGACATGTTGGATGTGATGATATTAATTTGGTTTTAGGAGCATTCTATGGACATGTATACAACACCTTCAGACTACGTATCCCAGCTATCCCAGGTTTTTTACCCACAGTTTGTGACACAAAGCCTTTTGCCTGTTTAGGGTCAGCTCTGTGCAAGGTTCAGGTAGAGACATGCACAAAAGAAAAGGCCACATTTGCATTGTAAAAAGTGATTTTGGAGAGTGGTAAATATTATCTATGCAAACCGTATAAAATTTACTTGATTATTGATCAGGAGGAGAAACACAAGTAGTTTTAAAAATTCTGAAACTTGGATGTTAAAAGGTTTTTTATATGTGCAAATATCACAACACCAACCTTTTCAAGGAGCGGCTAAAGAATAAAAGAGGGAGACTGTGTTCGTTGATATGCTTGGCTGCATTAATACAGAAATATTAGTGGAATATTCATTTTAATGAGCCATGTAAACAGCTTAGTGGTAATATTGCCTTTTTCACAATAAGAGCAAACAGTTGAATATTTTGTGTATATAAACACTGTCATTGTTCCAAAATTATGAATTTTATAACAACTAACAGGTACAACAACAGTAACATGATGTAAACCTGTACCTTTTAATGATAGGTAACACGACCAACAGGCGAAGCTCCCAACGCTTTCATTGATTTGCCTTCCTTTTAAAAGCTAATTGATAACTGTCACAGTAGCCTGTATGGAATTAAGTCATGACGTTTTTTTTCCCCAATGAACTTCGGTGGTAGGTTTGAGTGTGTATACAGTAACAGTGATCAACAACTTAGTTTACTCAAGTATTGAGTTGTGGAGCTTGCGGTTTTAGACAAGTCAATATATCTGGTTTTGTGGGTTTTGCTGAACATACAGGAGGCCCAGTGGAGTTAAAAGTCTCAGAGTCAGGTGCTGAGAGAGCATCTTCACTGTCGTAGTGATGATGTGGCTGAAATGAAGTGTTGAGGGATCGATTGAAAACCCTCCAATAGACAGTTCAAACTGTTTGGTGAATTTGAGCGGAAAACTGCGAGGGTCGATAGAAGGAATGATGATTTGGTAGCAGCGATAGCCTGGACAGCGTGGAGGTGGAATGGCAAAATACCTCCCTGTTCTGTATACTGTAGACTTTAGACTACAGAGATTGTGTTGCAAATGAGTATTCACTTATCTAAATATCTAAATTTCCTTCACTGGCTCAGATTCAGGCATAAGGTTTTAGCTGTTCCTCACTTAAAAAATAAGTCTGAAACTCATGTCCATTGTTTTCCATGACACTGGTCTACCCTCCCTTCGGGCTTTTCCTTCTCTCTCTACTGTGCAGTCTTAACATTTTACTGGACAGACAAGAAACCAAAAATCTAATTAACCACTTATTTCCTATACAGTTAGACTATATGAGACAATGATTAAACAACAATAATCAGTCATCAGTCACTGAAAATCTACACATAAAAGACATTCCATAGATTAATTACACTGTCAAGAACAACAGCTTCATTTATTCAACTTTCAACATGATCCTGTTAACCTGGTGGAAAGCTAATCATTCATCATCAGCTCCACTTTGGAACAATTTAGTGTTTTGTATCAGTCAAATCCATGGTATTCCCACAATACAGAGAGACAGAGAGGAATTAACTCATGACCCTCTGCAGGACAAAAATAATGCACTTGCCAAATCTTAGCTCCTGTATCTGCAAGTTGAACACGCAGAAAAGACAAACAATCACTGAAGTCATTACAGGTTATCTTCTGGGGACCTTGAACATCTGTAGCAAATTAATAAGCAATCCATTATCAAGACACCTAACTATAAATGACAAATGTCAACATGAGATGAAAAGTGTGGGGATCAGCAAATTCAGGACGATTCACCCACTGGTGACTATGCATATTGAAAAAAATTTCAGTATAAACGGTCCAATAATTGAGATATTTCAGTCTGGAACAAAACAGAGGACCAAGCGATGACACTGACCAACATTGCCATCTATAAACGCACAATGCCAGCATGGCTGAAAGAGTAGCATCTCATATGTCTGAAATAAGCATCATAACATAGCTGTCTTTTCATCCAAGTCATTTCTTTGATAACTGTATAACAGAAGAAACATGAACATAAAACAGCTTGGACAGACACATATGTCAGAATTCATGAGGACTCAAGACCAAGTAACACCTGTAACTACTGCCCCCTACGTGTCAAATGTCTCCAGCTCTTCCTCCTATGTGATCACGTAATAACGACTGAATTAAAGAATGATAAGAAATCACCACAAGAAGATCATGGACAGAGAAGACATGGGAGAGAGACACAGAGTGACAGCTCATTCACACCCAGGACACTAATTTATTGATCTGAGAAGAGGTGGAGTGCTGCCTTACGATGTTGACCTGCCATAATAACTCTCTTCATTCCTTTTTTCTCTCTTTAAAACACTTTTCAGCAGCTCATGCTACCTCCCATTTGTATTCACCATAATTCATCCTTGAATCAGGTTTCTTTCCTTTGGCAATTTTCTCTTTTCTGCTGTAGGCTTTTTATGCACCCTCTCTTCTTTGTCTTTGTTTTTTTATTTTTGTGTAAAGCAGCCATTCTACCTTTGTTCTCCTCAGCCATTGTCCTCCATGTACTTTTCCCCAACTACGATTGTCATCCTCCATACCAAGCCACCCTTTGCGTCTTAGTATAAATTCCCAGATGAGTTACTGTACTCAGGTGTTGCTCTTTGTGGTCACTTTAGTGGTAACTTATCTCAGGCAGAAAGCTGCTCAGGCAAGAAGAAACAGGAGGTATTTTTCAGGCCCTGTTGGCCTGCAGTGAATAAGTGTGAAGATGCAGTCCCATTATCAAGCAGCCTGCTGCCTGTAGCCTTGCTGGAGCAATACAGAGTGAAAACAAGTCCGACCTGAGATTGAAGTAAGGATGGCCCCCTGATCTCAGGTGTGCACATAAAAACATTGCACTTCTACCAGTATTATAGCTGAGCATCAAACATGATCAATAACGTTAACAAAGTAATGCAGAGGTTAAATTATAATTGATTACAGACATCAGATACTGCATTCTATCACTGTTTATTTCTCCTGTACGGTTCTGAGTGCATTATGGGTTGTTTGTAGCCTTATTTTGGCTTGCCCAGGGACTGCCTTCCAGTGTTTAGGAAGCCCATTTCAACCAATGAGTTTCTGAATGCTCAAGTAATGTGTTTTACTGACACGGATGAAAGAAATTCACAACAAGTGAAAACAGGCTGACAGTGTCTCCAAAGATGGACTGGAGAAGCACACTCGAGACTGAATCGTCTGTCAGCAACCAAGAATTACCACTGTCAGATGGTCAGATGATGAGGGACTACTGCCTACTGTCATTTCAACTGTGCCCAAGAGCTTGACACAAGAGTGTGTGTGTGACTGATAGACAAACAAAGAAACTTCTTTTTTGTGACAACTGCATCTGATTGTGATGATGAACCCTCTCAAACTATGTTCTGAAGGAAAATGCAGTTTGTGACATAGTAGTTAGCATTGTTTTTATAATTCTGTGTATGTTCACTTTGTCAGTTTAAACCTGATGCCACTCTGCTTCCGCTGCAGTTCTGCTGTTAACTTTTTCAAAACTGGCTCATCCAGTGTCAGAATTTATTCCCTGTCACAAAATAATAAATTCATGTCTAGGAATGATAACATTTGACTCTAATGATAGATTCTGCAGCACGTATTGCCTTAATTGAGCTATCATGGCTGTTTATGGGCTATACAGAGAGTAGAGCTTTGTTTGGATAGCTAGTAAATGATAAATGACCCTGCCAGGGTAAAAGCATCATATTTTCAGGGTGGTTGACTTTGATCCAACATTAAAATTGCTCATCCGTACTCTGATGATAGCTGTTTTAGATTTAATCAGAAGTATTTCAGCTTCCTGCATGTCCTCCTGTGAATTCCTTGGTAACCTTCGTGTACAAACCCTTGCGGTTAGCATTTCAAAAAAGTATGAGACGGTTTTTCCATTTACAAATTGGCAGCTTGTTGGCAGTCATAGAGAATTACTAGTGTGGTGTATACCAAATACAATAATCATTCCTAGAGTCAATTGCTTGTATTTGTCCACAGGAATGAAGACATGAACCATTCACTTTTCTTCCCAGATTTCCTCTGTTTATTACAAGATTTCAGAAACAACATAACATACAATCAATAATGAAAATTAAAACCCTAGTTTCCCTAGTGCAATAATGTCTCTTTGTTTCAATGTCCATTGTTTGGTTGACTGTCCCTGCTTCACTTCAATAAGGCACATTAGTATGATTTTCTTTCTCGTTTCTCTCAAAATCAGTTCCACCACACTCTAACACAAAAGAACATCTCTATTTGTTCAAGTGCATTTTTCCAGCATCTGTGTCAGTTTTATTGCTACTATCACATAGTGCAATTAAAACAGATTACACCTTACAGGCATTATTAAATCACTGAGCAACATAAATCAACATACTCCATTTACTCTAAACCATTAAACACATTACATAGGGAATATTCATTATCTCAAAATACAGTATACATTTGGTTCAGACTCACATAATGGAGGTTTCAAAACTTAAACATTAGCTTTATACATTTCTACAGTGAACTTATCCAAAACTATTATTAACATCCTATAACTATAAATAATGTTTTACAAAATGTCTGAGAGGGATTCAGGGCCGCCAACATAGGAAACCGGGACGGAACACCACCTGAGCTAATTGGTTCCGATCGTCTGTTCCCTGAGACCTATTCATCTCACAGTACATGTGAAATTAATTACTCCGGGCTTAACCTGCAATATTGAAATGTTTGCTCTCCTTTTTACTTGTTACAGGTAACAAAAATAAAGTGGTCAAGAATACTTAAAATAATAATATGTAGACAAAAATTAAAAAATTACACAATGGTTATTACACATTTTGAGTGTACCACACTTGTCTTATTTATGTTTGTATTTATTACGTCTGATTGAAATGATTGCAATGTCTTTCAGTAAAAACTCTGAAATTAAGTTACATTGTTAGTGCAAGAAAAACAGTATCTTCATGCTAATCAATGCCGTCACAAAGCTAATGCTACTTGCCTTGCCTCGTTAAGTATATTGGCTTGCCTATTTTAGAAAAGTGTGTGTGATCATCAGCAAAAACAAAAAAACAAAAACATGCAACAAGTGTTGAGGTTAGTTCTAATTGACCTGTTTTGGTGTGGTACAGATACTCAAATACTACAAGGTATTGTAAGAATGCAACATAGCAACTGGCTGAAAGTGCACAGAAGAAAATGAATAGCATTAGTTACTTGTTAAATACCTAATGTGATCTATGTTTATGTGTTATTGACGAGGACCTCTGGTAATGCATATGTAAATACGATGTGAATGCATTTTTGGAATTTGTGAAGACACTTAAACAAGGTGTTAAATTGCTCTTTAACCAAGTTGCTTTTGTGTATAATCCTTATCAAACTTTAACCATAGCAGTGGCATATCAGGAAATGGCATTCATCATTGAATCATTTTCACATGTAAAGTCACATGTAACATCATTTGTAACGGCGTTCGAAGACACTGACAAATATTATCCGAGTTCAATGACAAATGTCAGCAACAAACTGAGCAATGTATCATTGAGTTTGGAGGGCTTGTTGGGTTGGAAGGAGAATGTTTTGTGTCTGACAAGAAATGTTATACTGTGGACTTCACTAATCAAAGTCAAGGACTACAGAGACTGTGGGAAATACTTTTGCACTGAGGAAAATGATTTTGAAATGATAAAATTTACACCCCACTGAAATATTTTCTTTGTATGGCCCCAATCAACAGATTTCAAGGACTGCAATTTGTGAGAATGTGGTGTCCTTTCTTTTTTTTTTTTTTTTTTTTTTCTTTAACGTAACTCTGGAAAGTACACTTAGACAGTCCATTCTAAATATAAAAAGTGGTACACAAAGCTTGAAAAATGCAGTCTTACTTGTGCTGTCCTCATCAGTACTTTTAGATGTACTTGGATGTGGAACATGTCTTTTGTGGATGTTTAGATTGGAATCTGGACCATCACAGCAGACTATGCTCCACTTTCTGCTTTGTGATGATTGAGGTTTTGAGGGCTGGCTTTGGCAATAAGTCAGAGGACAACATGGCCCATTTTAACCTAGAGAGTGGCCAGGGCCTTGACCATGGGTATTAGAGCTCAATGTAAAACTTGGGTTTGTTGGATTAGAATAAAAATAGCCTTCTAGCAACCAGTTTTTGAGCTATGATGTCTCCATATCAGTGTGTGGAAACACTTTGGTATAAAGGGTAAATAACACATTGTTCTGACTTGAGTTCCAACACTGTCCTTAGCTTTAAGGAAGATCACTATATCAATCAGCATGTCTCTGTCACAGTCAGCCAATAAAGCTATGCTTGTGTCATGATCTGGAAATGAGTCGCTGTCAAACTATGAAGGCTAAGGTAGCATTACAGCTCAGTAATTCTAATCAGCCAAAACACAAATGAAACACATGGACAGAACAAGCCTAATAATGCAGCAGGAGAGGTGGTCAAATGAAACAGTGTTGGTTCTATAAATCTCATGATGGACTGGAGAAGAGTTCAGTGAGGTGAGTGTCTGTATGGAAATAATCACCGGACTGAATTCATCTATATATTTACCACTGAATTACAATATTTTAAGTCTGACGCTTTCTGATCTTTAATAGAAAAATAGTATAGCACCACAAAATGAGCAGCACAAACGTAGACTAACAGTGGAAATGACAAATGAAGGAGGTTGTTCTGGGTAAGCAGAAGCATATGTTTAGCTGTATGAACACACAAATTGTTTTGATGCCTTCAAAAGCCAGAGACGGTTGTTTATCTTGTTAAATGGCCTGCAGTGGAATTATTTAAATGTAGCTGCAGTGTTTGTGTGGACCTCCAACATGTTAATTAATGCATCAATTTAAAAAAACATCAAGACATAAATAAATGTATGACTGACTTGTGCCAGATATATAATTGAACCAACAATTTGTGAAATAGTTGAAGAAATAATTAAAAAGCAACTCATTATTAATGAAAGGTCATAACAGTGGTGTTGCCACCACCCTCCTACCCTTTAGCCAGTCAGTTGCTGCCTGCCTCTCTTAAGCAAGCAAGCTTAGCAAGTACTGCTATATTTGGCAAGTTAGTTCCTTTCAAAGTAATTCTGTGTCAATCTATTTATTATCTGCTATTCATCTTAATCAGCCTTCACATGCTACCTACCTAGCTGGCCCCTAACCCTAACCCTAGCTAGATGGGTTTGTGAGCTTGGTTTATTTCTCAGTATCAAAGCATTAACAACAGCAGCTAACATTAGATTAAGTATAATAATGTCTTTTTATTTATTTAACATTGAAGAATTTCCATACATTTGTGTAAGTCATCATTAAAATTAATCTTTAAAGAAGAATTACTGAACCACTTTCATTAAGAGGACAAGACAAGGATGATGGCTGGTGTCAAGGAAACCTCCATCAGCCCACCTCAATGTGGTGGACACCCAATAATGTCCAACTCACAGACCTGCTAACCCTTATTTTGTTTCCAGATAGCAGTTGCAATCCATACAGGTCAATGCAACAATGCTTTTCACCCATCATTTGCTAGATTTAGTATGACATCACACCAATCAGTTCAGAAGGTTCCGCATTTTCCATCAGCTGGCAAAGCAAACTCCTATTTGTGAATACACCATTAAAGCAATGGTTAGGCATTGCAACACACTACCAGACAGTCTTTGACAGTTTTTGAATTCCAGAGTCTGATATATTCTCTATCTATGGAAACTGGTTTAATGCTTCCTGGCAGATAAAGAGTTGGCATTACAGCATAAATGGAAAGTGAGCAAAATTGATTCACTGTGTGCAAAGGTAATTACGCCCAAATAAAAACTTTTCATTCATTAAAGTTGGAAAACTGAATGAAATGGTACCAGAGTAGAGAAAAGTTTTCACATATCATCAGCAAAATATGATAAATGAGCATTTCATTGTGAATGCGGAGTAGCTTCCAGCTGAATAGGTGGCTGATGAAATATCCAAGCTTTCTGAAAAGGGAGGCTTAATTCAAGTTTGGACTATTTATATTCACTGTCAGATACATGCTGCAGAAGAAAAATCACTGAGCTCTAACCATGGAGTAGCCATTTATGAACAACAGGAAAGCTTAAAGTGAAAACATTTACTGGAACTAGTAGCAATAGAGATTTGTTTTGTGGTCGTACACTTGAACACTGTTTGTACATTCCACATTTTTATGACTGCAGAGGAGTATAAAGTCTGCCATAATCTACTGTGTAAAATCTGCAAGAAGAGCAGACTCAAAGGGACTGTCTGAGATTGTAGCCGGATTAAAATGACAGGACTCTTCAGGGTCCAAAGGACAGAAAAAAAGGGTATTTACACCAAATCAAGTCATGTCTTACACATCTTCTCTTCAATGCAGTGTTAGCCCCAAGCTACGCAAAATGCCAGACAGGTTACACATGCAGGGTGACAGACAAGGACATGGAGAAAAGTGACAGCTCCATCCCACAGAATCAGAGGAATCTGATTATGTCATTGTTTTCACAGAGAGAAGACAAAATATTGTAAACAGCCAATGGGGACAGCATAGCCCTGAAGGCGGTGTCTCAGGTAGTGTTTCCTCTGAGGCTTCATTCACACTAACAGTCAATGAGTTAAAGCTGACTCAGCATGGGTCAATAAGGCACCTATGCAAAAGGGTAGAAAACTGGCTATGGATGTTCTGATCCAGTGTTAGTGTTATTTTTTATATTTTTACTGGTCAGTTACCCATATTAAAATATGATTATTAACTACTCCAGCTCTTTTTAAACATGCTTGTTACTATTATGTATTATTATGTACACTATTACATGAACATCAGTAGAAGGAAATTCACATTAATTTGCATTTTCTTGCATGTGTAACAAATTACAGCAAGTGTGTAACACTTACTGTACTGTATATCACTATACGATGTTGTCCTGTTTACTGTGAGGTACAGTTACATGTTTTACCTGTACATACTGGTAACACAGCTCCTTCACTCTTTCAAAGGTGGCGTTCTCCTCAATCCTCAGTGCCTTGCCATGTCTCATTACTCTTGCTGCTGCTGTCTGTGGTGAGAATGCCTGTGTGTGTTTGTGTGTGTGTGTGTGTGTGTGTGTGCGTGTGTGTGTGTGTGTGTGTGTGTGTGTGTGTGTGTGCATGTAGTTGAGGGTGTGTGTTAGTACATACGGAGGGTGGGAGGGATGGGTTTTTATTGTTGTTCTGTTTTCATTTATATTGTTTTTAACTCTTGTAAAGCACTTTGTGTTGCATTTTATTATGTATGAAAAGTGCTATATAAATAAAGTTTGATTTGACTTGATTTCACTGTTTCTTTCAAATGGAACAGTTTACAGCTGCTTCGTATTCATTTGGTGTCTTTTCAGCACCCTGACAATGGTTGAGATGCTCACTGCTAGGATGTTTTCAAAGATGTTGTTGTCCTCTATAATGGCGCTTTTTTACGCCCTTAGTCTTATGGCATTGTACAACCATGGTGCAAATAGCCTCCTCCTGTTCAGATGTGAAAAGAGACCCTCTGCCATCCCTGTGACGTTGTCTTGCAGTCCTACGTGGAAAAAATCTAGTAATGCAAAACACAAAATTGAGTAAGTTAAAATGTCACTGTATAAACTATACTTACTGTATATTGTAAAATGAAAGTGGAATACTGTAATATTGTTTGAAGCATAACAGAAAGTATACAGTATTACAGTACAGTGCCTATTGTTAGATTAAATACCTGTTCTGTCGACGAAAAGTCTGAATGATTGAGGACACAGTTGTTCTCCCAACATTTGGCTGCACCCTTTGACCGGCTTTGACCATTGTAAGCCCATGATTGAGAACGTGGTCTACAAGGCTCTTATTTCATCAGGAACGCGTATATGTCCTCGGCCTCTTCTGCCTCTTCTGTTTTGCCTCCCAACTCCCCCACCACGCAGCCTCACTCCTCTTCCTCTTCTTCTCTCTGGCTGTTGACCCCATCCAATTCCTTGTCCTTCCAATGTCAGACATTGTAACATTGTGTTGTGCTCTGACTATATATATATATACTTGTCAGTTGATGGTTCATAAGGCAAGGCAAGGCAAGGCAAGGCAAATTTATTTGTATAGCACAATTCATACACCAGGCAATTCAAAGTGCTTTACAGAAGCATAAAAATACATTAAAATCATACATTTCAAAGAAAGAAAGAAAGAAAGAGATTAGAAGAGAATAGAAAAATAAAAATAAAATACAATTAAAGGAAAATAAAAAAGACAAGTAAAAGACAGTAAAAGACAATAATTTAGCATTTAGAATGATTAAGAAGTCATTGAGCAAATATATTTAATTTAATTAAAAGCTGTAGCAAATAATGTTTTCAACCCTGATTTAAATGAGCTGACAATTGGTGCAGACCTCAGGTGTGCAGGGAGAATGTTCCACAGGTGAGTAGCATAATAACTGAAAGCTGCTTCACTTTGTTTGGTTCTCATTCTGGGAACACACAATAGCCCTGTCTCTGATGACCTGAGAGGTTTGGATACTTTATATGGACTTAATAAATCTAGAATATATTTTGGTCCTTGGCCATTTAATGCTTTGTAGACCAGCAGTAAGATTTTGAAGTCTATTCTTTGACTCACAGGAAGCCAATGTAGTGATCTGAGGACTGGTGTGATATGGTCCATTTTTCTGGTGTTTGTAAGGACTCGTGCAGCAGCATTTTGAATCAGCTGTAGTAGCCTAATTGATTTTTTGTTTAGGCCAGTAAAGACTCCATTGCAATAGTCCAACCTACTGAAAATGAATGCATGAACATGTTTTTCCATGTCTTCTTTGGACAGACATCCCTTAATTCTGGATATATTTTTCAGGTGGTAGTAGGCTGATTTGGTAATCAGCTTTAAATGGTTGTTAAAATTCAGGTCAGAATCAATAATTACACCAAGATTTCTGGCTTTATCTGTTGTTGTCAGTGACATGGAGTTAAGGTGAGCACTGACCTTTGACCTTTCATTTTTGGGGCCAAATACAATCACCTCTGTCTTATCTGCATTAAGCTGAAGAAAATTCTGGCACATCCACACATTGATTTGATGAATACACTCACTCACTACTGAAAGTAAGGGACTGTAGTCATGTGATGACACAGAAATATAAAGTTGTGTATCATCTGCGTAAGTATGATAAGAAATATTATGATGCTCCATAATCTGAGCTAGGGGCAACATGCAGATATTGAAAAGAAGTGGTCCGAGAATGGACCCTTGTGGCACCCCACATATCATCTTTTTTCGTTCAGACACATGCTCACCAAGTGACACAAAGTAGTCTCTATCTTGTAAATATTTGATTTGAACCAGTGTAGTACAGTGCCAGTAAGTCCCACCCACTTTTCCAGTCTGTCAAGAAGTAAATGCATAAGATGCACCTTTGAGCTATTTCAGAAAACTGCTTGATCATTGGTTGATCTATGTAATGCTACACACATTTTCCTTCTTTAGAGAAAGTCAAGATTCACCTGGGAGCAATTTACCAATTCAGGTAAGATTTAGAAAAAAAAAAAGTCTAATGGAAATGTATAGAAATATGCTTGACATATTATGACAACTTGTTCAACCATTTTGCATGTAAAGACTTATGTGATGAACTAATGCCTAAATGTTGTGGGGGGTGAGACTATTCAACAGAGACCCATTATAATACATTTTGATCAACATGACATAAGCAACTGATGATGTAGGAAACAGCAGAGAATTGTACATAAGATTGAACAAGTAGTTTTGAGAATTTCAATTCTGATCTGAGAAATGTACCAAAGTGACTGAGAAAAACTGTAGTACTCAAGAATCCAGAGATAGTCAGCAATGCAGGTGAGTGGAAATGGAGTAATGGACAGCAGTCAGAGCATAGAAGAAAACAGCAGCGACAGTCTACAGTAGCACACCAGCAGGAGGGAAGTTGTTCTCCATAGTGGTCCATAGGAGAATTCCAAGTCTTCTCTTACAGTCACAAAGCTCCGTCTCCTTGAGTAGATCTCTCTATTACAACATGTGATGTTCACTTGACGGTGGTAGTTTGCAGCTGAATTTCTCCAAAACGCGAAACTTATTCAGCTTACGACTAAGCCCCACCCCTTTACCTAGGCACGCACCTGAATTGGCTGTTAGCTTTAGGACCTTCCATGTAAAGTAAAGAAAGACAAAGATTGACATTATGTTGCAATCCAAGTTAGGTTGTCAGGCTGACTACACGTGCTGACCATACATATCAAACAAACTATGGTCATTTACATGAACTCCAACCTTTCAACTGTAAAGATTATGACTCTTACATTTTTAAACATTTTGACCATATTTATACATTTTTAACATTCATTTTGCTTTCCTGATGTCTAAAGGAATTTTAGCCAGAGCTACACCCTCCACCTTCTGACCGTCTAGATGTCCTCATCTGACACCTTTTGTTTCTTTTCAACTTTAAAGGGTGCTTCCTTTTCTCATCACCAGACAAATCCTGGATGATTTGTACCTTTTCACTGGTTCTCTGATCTCTTTGTCTGGTGGATTGAGATTTAGCTGAATGACAATCCCATGATGCATGACGGTAACAGCCTCACTGGATGGGTTTCCAGGTTGATCATAATGTAAGTCAACTGAATGACTGGTTTTGGTTCTCTCTGGGACTTCCGGATAGAAGCTTCTTCACTTCTTGTAACACTTGTAAGAGCTGAAGTCGCCTCCCTGTCTAAATCCTGTTCTTCAGCAACGTCACTTGTCTCTCCTACATTTGATTCCTGTTAAGAAGGTGTGTCGACTTCGGGGAACTCTTCATCTTTTGTTTCCATAGCTGGTTGATCTTCCGAAACTTCAGAGCTCTCCTCATCCTGGCTCTCATTATCTCCAGGGTTTTGATAGGGTGTTGAGAGGTGTCTCCTTACCTCATCCAAATCAAAAGCTTGAGGATTATGGACATTTTCAAACTCTGGGTCTGATGAGACTGTGTCCACCTTTCCACTGTTGCATCAGCAGGTGTAGTTGGTCTTTGACTTTGTCGAGTATGCTGTGATCTTGTGACAGGTCCTGTATCATCAGGAGGATTGGACATCCTAACCAGATAACCTATGGACAAAAGATAGTCTTTGTGCAGAGTTCTGACCACACCAGAGCCATGTTCTGGTTTGACCTTGTATACTGGCAGGTTCTGCAACTTCTCCACCACAGTATAAGGTGTTGATTTCCATCAGTCTTGCAGTTTATGCTTTCCTGTTGGTCCAGCATTCACAGTCACCTTCTTCCAAGGGCAGACCTCTTACATGTTGGTCATAGTGTGCCTTATTCTTCAGGTGACTTTTTGTAAGTGCCTCGGATACCAGTCTATAGTCATTCTGCAATCTTTCCTCATCCAAGTGACATACTGTTGGTAAGAAGACTCACTCTCTCCATCCGGAGATGTGCCGAAACAGATGCCAACTGATAACCTTGCTTCCCTTCCCAACATCAAGCAATATGGTGAGTATCCAGTAGCATCATTTTTAGTACAGTTGTACGCATGTATTAGTTGACTAATATGCTGTTTCCAGCATTGTTTTTTTTTTACAGTGTCCATGGTACCAAGCATCGCCAGGAGAGTGCGATTACATCTTTCTGGGTGGGCATTCCCCTGCGGATGGTATGGAGATGTGCATGACATATGGATCCCACGCATGGACAGGAGTTTCTTGATCAGCCGACTTTCAAATTCTCTGAAGCCCTGATCAGAGTGTATCTATTACAACACATAGTTCCTTTTCTACCTTTAGGCAAAAGTGGTGCCAACCAAATAATACTGTTTGGTATGAATGGCAACAACAGCTAATTCCAAGAAAGATGATTACAGTATGACACAGAATGGCAAATTGTGCAAACTGAAAAAGGTCACAATGTTTTTACCCTGATACAAAAGCTTTGATCAACTCATTATTATGTTATTTATATGCACTGAAAGTTATTGCACTGACACTTCATTTCTATGATTAATGCCCAAATGAAAGCAATAATGTTTTATGGCACAGAAACGTCTTTCCTTACTGCATCAAACAGTCCTATAATTGACTTATATAGGACCTACAGCTCTCACAACACATGGCAGCAGCTTGTATCCTCTGCTGCAGCCCCAGTGTCTCTCAAAGTGCTGGAGGGATAATAAACATCTGCTGGCCCTGGAGCATCATGGCTGCACTGCCGGCCTCAGTCCACCAGGATAAATGAAGATAACACGATCAAAGACATGACTCTCACCTTTCTTTACTTTGTAGGTGCTCAAGTGGAAGTTACCTGGAAACTGCCACAGAGTTTGTTTTTTTAGACAAGTTTTAGTTAGTGGAATCAAGATGTTTGTTACACATTGTAACTATGTGTTTATTTTTGTTATGAATGTCACCTGTGTCACACAATGACATTGAAGGTCATCTGACTATTGTTACCATGACTATGAAGGTCACCAAGGCACATTGGCTTTCCTACACATCAAAATACAGCTAGACATTAAGAGAAAGCTCCAGGCAGGGTGTGTATGTTCGAAACTGCAGGCCTTCAGAGCAGTAGGCTTTTGTTTTCTGGATAAAGGCTGGTTGGAAAAATGGGCTTTTATTACAATGGGACATTTTTCGGACTACTGCGAATTGTACTGTACACTACCTGTAGAGCACCAAAGCTTTTTCACTGAAAACAGCTGCCTGCTGCTGCTGCTACACATGACGCTGATGAGAGCGATGACAGTGAACCTAAACAGTAAAGTTGTGACACATAAACCAAAACAAAGCTGAAAGATGCTGCTAAAACCAGGGGAACTGCAGAGTCTGGTGATGATTCTCTCTGTGTTCATTACAACAAGCTGCCTATTTCACATTTGACCCATTGTTAATATAAGAATATGAATCAATTTTACATGTATAACTTTATTCGCTTTCATGGAACTCTCTGATATATCACATGCTGAAGAACCTTGGCTTGAAAATGTTACGATGTCAAGACTGTTGCCATCCATCTAGAGAAAGGGCAAATGTGTCCCAGAAGGTCAAAGTGTTGCAGCTTAGATAACATATGACATCCAACATTGTCAGAAAACCTTGACTAACCTTTCTCTAACTGGTAGTCTGTGTGGATGGGAATATGTGTTGGCAGTTAGGCTTGGTTGGGTGTCTCATCATGCACAGTATGACCCCACTGATGTGAGCTCAGTCAAAGAAAGGAGAATCTACACAGCTTGTACTGTAACAACGGTTTGACACAGGAGCACAGCTTTGAGTGTTAAACCTAAAGGAGGACACAAACACAAACAGCTCTTTCCCCTGTAGAGTAGAGTTTTCAAGTCAAAAACAAACGTGGCTAATGGTTGCCACAGTTCCATTTGTGCAACAGGCACAAGAGAGAAAGCATTTTATGAGAGTACACAGATGGGAGGACAGTAATATGTAAACAAGTGAACAAATTAATTTAGTCTGTAAAGATGAAGACAAACGGCTTTCATAGCATGCACAATAACAACAGTAGATGTAACACTGGGACAATTATGACAATTATGCTGCATTTTGCTCAAGAAACATTTTTCACAGAGCTCCCCAGCCTCCAGCTGTAGTCTGAATACCTGTTGGAGTCTGAGGAGTTTCCATTCAGGAAGCAGCTTGTTCCACTCTGCTGCCACTATGAAGAGAAATTAGTTTTTTTTCTCTCTCTCTCTCTCTCTTACCTGTCATGCCTGCATAAAAAGGTTCACAAAATGGGACATGGTGATTGTTGACATGATGTGGCATGAGATTTGGAAACACTATTATGCTCCTCTGTATTGTGTTATTTGTTCGATACATATAGACCACAGGTTCTCCAACGTATTGCTCAAAGGTCCACATCTGATTTTTATTCAAGGTTGGGGGTCCAGAATAACTGGTGATAACAACATTATATTTGATCATCCCTTGTGATTGGTGAGTTGTCAGCTCGGCAGCAACAACACCTGACGCTCTCTCCAGCAATCAACATTGCCATGGCAATGATGTCAACGATAGGGAAACAAGTCACATCAAAACCACATTCATCTTGGGCTGGGTCTGGATTGACTTGATCCAAATGTGGATGAAGGTCGCTTCGAGAAGCCCTGATATAGATGTTTAAAGATTAACTTTACACCACATGAAAGCACTATTTTTGCTGACCTCAAATGATTTAACTTCTCACCTTGCTGCAGTGAAGTACAGGTGTACCTCAGGACCTGGTCATTTCAGTGTTGGGTATGGTTGCAGAGTTATGTTAGGCTTTTGTTCAAGCCATACATAAAACAAAATGTCAATATCACAATTTGTAGTTTTATGGGAAGTTACTACATGAAACTGTATTATCTAAATAATTACAACAATTAGTTCCCTGTGCATTGCTACTGAATAATTTACACAAAGAGAACATAAAAGCTGGCCAAGCACAGAACCTTGGGGCACTCCATTAAGTGCAGTAAGCCAGCTTCATCTGAGCCCATTCAAACAGAAGCTCCAGCCTGAGAGATAATTAGTGAACCATCTCACTGCTTGGTAAGGCATTCCTATTTTAAACAAGCTTTGCTGTCAATGATCAACAATATCAAAGACTTTAGAGACATGAATAAATAAAGCTGTGCAGCTCTGCTTCTTGTCTGAAGCTACAGAAACATGATTCACAACCTGTATTTCAGCTTAAAAGGATTTAGCTGCCAAAAGAGACACAACTTGAATTGTGGGTCGTCAATCCTACTCATGTCATTCTTATGTTATTCCTAACCTACACTGCTGACACTTTGCATTCATCTATACACATCTATGAAGATATTTTAGCTGGTCCAGAGTGAGAGTTGCTGATTGCAGGATACTGTTAGAAATGAAATGAACTACACATACAGTATAGATGAAAAGGATATTTCAAAGTCTGTGGATATGTGGTTTCGCTTTTAGCAAGCAGTGTACAGCATTGTCCAGTACATCACACATGAAAACATGATTGCTATGCAGAATCCTTAATATGCAGGCATTAAGGGTGTTTGAATGAGCGAAAGAAAGCTTTCTGCTGCTAAAGCTACATGTGAAGACTGTTAGCCGATATCCATTGTCAGCAAGCAGTGGATATCAAACAGTAATAGAATGTAAGACTCTTGGGGTGCAGTATGAGGTTGTGATAATACCCTATATAAAACATCCAATTTGTTGCTGAGGGCTGTAATATCACACTAGCTTTGTGTTAACATAATTACATTTAGCTGCACTTTGTTAATACATACACACACATCTACATTCAATGATGCCAAGACATAAATGAAAAACAAACACAGCTTTAGACATTTTACAATAATGATGAATTATAGTATTTTGATGGATGCTACCAAGTATACATACAGACACATACAGTATCTATGCTGCTAAACTCTGTTTTCAATGTGGTCAACATTGTGTAGCGTTTTGAAAATAATAGAATTCATTCTGATGATATATTAAATTAAAACCATTTATGGTCTTTGACTCTTTAGAATAGACAGAATGGAGGAATGGCAAGACTGCTGAGGACAGTACTAAATGTTTACAGCTGTGTAGTATTTTATGCATGTGTAAACTTACATTTAATACAGTAAACCTAACACAACCACAGCGGTAGAATGTATCCTGAGGCTGTGGCCAAATGGGGGCCCAGGGCAAAACTGACATGAAGGCTCCTAACACACTACCATTACTAGATGTATTCAAGCAGATTTCTGTTTTCTTTAGCAATCTGCATCTGTCAAGCTCATGTCCGTCTGTCCAATCCATACAATAACATGAAGTTTGTTTTTTATGGGTCTTTTTATGAGACTATATCTTGGCCAGGTATAATGACTTCCTGCATGTTACCAGGCACCCAGCAGAGATTTTAGGAAGTTACTGTGGCTGGCCTAGAAATAGTCTGGCACATAAACATAAACTACTAGTGGTTTTATGGCATTTTGGTATTTGTACAAATGAAATAAACAACATATTGTGTGTTCAGCTGCACTGACATGGATTCAGGTAGAATGCAGACAGACAACTCCTTCTGGATGACACAGAAAACATAAAGTGTGGCAGGATGGCAAAACAAAACTGAATGACCATATGTTGCTATGGTGATGTCGTATTGTTTCCATAGAATGGAGTAAAATGCATGTAATACAATTATTTTTTGTCATTACTGACCCCATTGGGGCTCTGCCTCAGCACTGGAAACAGATCTTTGAACTCCCCCTCCAATCGGGAGATGGAAATCACACATTATAAAACACTAGTGCACCCACTGCTTATCTCCCACCTGGATCTTACCATGTGATTTTCACTCCCGTGAGAGAAGTGTGAGCGACAGAAGCATTTTTCTGTCAGCTCCCCCCAAGCAAGCCCACTGCTGGTGAAGGAGGCAGCAGTTGCTACGCGGTGCTCCAAGCCTTGGGCTGAATATGACGAGGAAGATGACCAGTCAGCAGTTGGGTCTTCACATTTTTGTGCTAAGCTTAGATATTTGACCAATCAAATTACATTACAGACAAATTCACACCTCTTGGAGAACACTAATGTAAGGGTTACATGTATGCTGATTTATTAGGAAAGAAAAAACAAAGTTCAACTAAGTTTCTCTGTATTCAGTGATACATCAGTGTAGCCTAGATTGTAAGTTAATGACACTGCAAGGATTGTTGACTGGACTTTCTTCCTGTGATGAATGTAAAAACAGGCTACCTTCTGAATGGGACTGCTGTGGAGGAAGTGAAGTCATAAAAATCTGCAAATATTTCTTCCATGTGCTGGGCTCCTGGAAGCGTGAAATATTACTAATCAACATAATGTTTATTAGGCTGCACGGTGGTGCAGCAGGTAGTGCGTGTGCCTCACAGCAAGAAGGTCACCGGTTCGATCCCCGGGTCAGGCGGGGGCCTTTCTGTGCGAAGTTTGCATGTTCTTCCCGTGCATGCGTGGGTTCTCTCCGGGCACTCTGGCTTCCTCCCACAGACCAAAAACATGCTCATTAGGTTAATTGGTAACTCTAAATTGTCCCTAGGTGTGAATGTGTGTATGTATGTTGCCCTGCAGTCGGCTGGCGACCGGCTCAGGGTGTACCCCGCCTCTCGCCCGTTGACAGCTGGGATAGGCTCCAGCCCCCCCCCCCCAACCCCGAAAGGGATAATCGGGGGTATAGAAGATGAATGAATGAATGAATAATGTTTATTAGCAAAACCTAGCATCTTAGCGTTTATGTCATATAATGCTCATATTGATATATATTGATTTGAACATAAAATTATTAAATATGCATTCAATAGTGCAGCACTCCTGTGGGAGAGTGGAAGGCCAGCCATTTGTAGCATTCATGAACTTGCAAGAATCATCTGGCTTGAAGGCTACATGTAGATGTGGTTGTGGTGTAAATGATCGCTAACTAGGACGAAAGTCCCCGGCTATGTTCAGCCAAAGGAACCAATCTTTGAGGGCCTTGCATTCCTGTTAATTGCTGTTTCTGTGCCAGGAAGTAATGTTCCCCCTCAGGACACTCTAGATGGTGAAGGAGTAGAAATTTGTCTGCATTTCAGAGGATACCCGCAATTTCCTCAAGCATCTGAGGTGATCAGGCTAGGTCCTCTACTTTTTTCCGGTAAGATTTTTCATTGTTTTCTGTGATGATAGTGTTGAGGTTGAAAGTGGCTACATAGTTGTGTGTGTACAAAGTAGAGAAGGGGACTCAAAATTTAGTCCTAGCTTATGATTTACAAGGAGTTTTGATTAAAGTTGTTTCTGTCGTTTCGCAAATTAAATCCGCCACAGACTGAATCCATTGATGTCATATGTGATGTCAACAGTGGTGACCGGGAACGTGCACCAGACTGTGTCATTTACTGCAGACAGTAGGGTGGTCCCTGATTGGCCTGATAATTTCCTGACCTTTCGGATCACTGTGGCCATGGATCTTGGTTTGTTTACATACTTTGACCTCAGAAAGAGGAGGATCGCCCTTCCTGAATGTACAAAGTGATGCCACTCTGTAGCTGTTTTTGGATGGCTTGTAGCAGTGACCCAGAGTATTTACTTTCCTTGTGGATGGAAAACCTTCTAAAACCTTAATAACCCATAATCTCCTAAAAGTGAGTGTCAAGTGGCCTGATTGAGGTCTCAAGCAGCAGTGATAATCTCATCAGGATTATGGGTCTGTGGGCTTTTCAAGTCTTACAAGAATAAGATATATCATATGCTATCATAGTCTAGTATTATTCACAAAAGGTATGACTAACATTTGTCAAAATAAACATAAAGAGCAGAAATTTAGCAGAGCTATGAGAGGCGACCAGATAGACTTGTACATTCTGGAATTATTCGTCAGTGTCTCTGCTTGTCGCTTGCTGCAATTCTCCACATCCCACACATGGATAATTTCAGGAGCTTTTACCTAGTACTTCGGATGGCTTTCTCCATCATTGAACTACCAGGTTGCCAGACATTAGCTATCAGCGACTTTAACATAAAAACATTGATTACACTGTACTGGGGACTGTAGTCATTGTGAACCATTTGGAAAGTGATGGTGTAACTAATGGTAACTGTAAACACCCAATTCATGAATCATGTCCTGTTCATCAGTGGGTGTGAGAGCCTGCAATCCCTGCAACCAATACCATTATTTCCACTACCAGTTTGTGAGGGCATGATTATTTTAAATGGCACCAGACTATACAGGTTTTGCTCAGAGTTATGTTGTGGCAACTACATCCAGGGGGTATTTTTTACAAGTTATGGTTCCCAGCACGCTGCTGTGTGGTCCTGTAAGGGTCAGGGAATCTGTATTTGCTTGTTCAATTCTCCACATTCCTGACAGGGAATGGGAAGGGATAATCTCAGGTGGTTTCGCCTTGTGCTCTGGATTTTTTTTCTTTTTTTCTCCATTGGAAAACTGACAGAGAACCAAATATTGGTTATTTGCAACTTCAGACTAAAAACCCAGGTATTGCATTTGCCCACTGGTAACTGATGACGTCCTTGATGATTACCATGGGGACACATTTTCCATGAACACCAACACTCCATTCAGGTCAAGAGAGGGGGCATTTGTCATATGATTAAATTCATGAAGCTCCAGTAGAGGTCTCCCCCACATAACAGAATCTGTTTTAATAAGGCTTGTTATAGTAGCCCCAGGGAGATTTACACTCGTGCAGCCTCTCCATATGGATGTTGTTTAGCAAGGATGCATTGACTTTTACTGCATAGGACTCCAAGCTGAGGGTGACAGATGTCACACAGTGTTCTTTCTCCCTGCCTCTTTAATTTTGTTCTCAGCCTGTTTATTCTTTATCAGCCTCCCAAGCTCAACACCATCAACCAAAAGGAAGGGCAGAAGACGGGGTCACAATGAAGATTTACCACTCTCAGCTAAAAATATGCTACAGGACACACACAAATCTTGTTCAGCTTATAATAATACAAGGTGCCGTTTCCCAATGACAATTGATTTTAAAGGTTCAAGAGTGTCTTCTCTGAATTTAACATTTTTTCCATGTGTTTGTTTGTGTTGGCTCATGATTTTACATTTCACATGCCGATAAATGATGCCAATTACAGCACTATGGAAAGTCAGATGATCACCAAAGTTAGTATAGTTCATCTTGAGGGGGACATGAATGTGTTTACCAAATTTCATTACAGAAGAAGTCAGGGATCACCAAAGTCAGTTGTCTCATCCTCTGGGGGTCATGAATGTCTGTAAAAAATTTCATCTTGACCCACCTTGCAGATGTAGAGATATTTCAGTCTGGAGCAAAGTGGTGGACAGATCAACTAAACATTATATACCATCCAAAGAGCCATGCTATTAGCATAGCTCCAAATAAATACATACATACATAATATGACAGCCAAAGTCATTAGAAGTGGTAGGCCAATTGACAATGCCCGCTCTTCACTCCAATGGACTCCAATGGAAAGTGTCTTGTCTTACTGGCAAGTTAAAATACTTTTCTAAGTTAAAAGAAACAACTTGACAGGTGTCTCTTTTGAATCAGAGTGTCGGTCTAATAGTTTTCCCGTCAGACATTTTTTCATTTCTCTTGCTGTCAAAGCTCATTTTGAGTCTTAATTAGGCACATCAGACTACAGTAAATTTTGTCTTTGCTGCAGGAAGATATAAATAACATATTGCTATAGGCTTGCTATGAAACTTCAATGGAGTGATTGATGAGTTTGTATCAGAGTACTTAAATGAGACTGCATGGACTAACTGGATTAGCAGACTGCTGAGTGAGAATGAAGCAGGAAATATATGTTTCTTGTTCTTATCTTAACTGCTGATTTTATTTTGTCTGGTCAATTGATTGATCAAATCCCCAGCTTGGATATGTTGGAACTGGGAGATTTACTCAACTTCCAAACACAAGTATCCATCATCAGCAGTATCTCTACTACCACAGCCTTCCGCTTGACACTAGTGAATGAGGTCGTCCAGGAAAATCAATAACACGCTCCCCTTAGAGTTGCCCACTGCTCCACATGTACATGCATCAAGTCAGCATCAGCAGCTGAGCATGAAAACAGCAATATACCACGACAAAGGATCACCATCAAACTGCTTGTGCAACCACAAGCAGTTGGCTATAACCAGTAAGTCTTCCTACCTAAACAGCAGAAGAGTCATTGCATCCCAAAGCAACCAATACAATGACTACAGACCAAAGTAGATGTACCAATATTACAATAAATGGGTCCAATGGGGCAACAAACACAAGCAGTTATGATCATACAGGATGTAAACAAACTTCAAAAGAAGTTGAAACAAGGGTGAACACCAAAATGAATCCCTAAACCGTCCATTGTAAACATCCATTTACACAGTGACTTCCAGTGTTATGCTTGACCCACCATACACTCTAGTTTTGTGTGCAAGGAGGTATTATTAGTTACATTTTGGGTATTTGTGTTTTCTGTCGCTTTTTGCTTATTGGGCTTCTTACTCCTTTGGACTTGTTTTGAGCAATGTTGCCTGATCTCTGGTGAGCACAACACAACATAACTGATAGAAAGGATTAACAAAGGTAATGCAAATGCAAATGTGGGTAGTAGGGTGTTTTGCTGTTTATGTGCCTCAAACCATTGAAGTACAGACTGTACAAATTTTTGATGTAGCTAGTTGGCAAATTATGTACCAGTTATGTGTCTGCATTTCTGTAATCTTTGTGTCATTGCCTCTGGATAAGTGCAACACTTGAAATATTTTCAGCTGCCATGGATACTTCTTTGCATTCATCAGTCCTGTCAGTGAGAGAATATACATCTTTGCATTGACTTTATATGGAATTCCTGTGTTCGGCACTTTCCCACCACATATACCTTTATACCATATACGTTCTGAGAGAAGACATTATTCACATAACCACAACAGATTACTTGCTTATAAATGTTTTAAACATTTTTTTACAAATTTTGTTGAGGCCCTCAATGCCTTGTCCCTCTCTCCTCTCTGTTTACCTTACCAGTGTGCTGGGGGCATGCCAAACCCACTTTGGATAATTTTGTGGCCAGGCTCACCTGGTGCACCTGAGGCACACTTGGATCAGAAAGAATGCATTATCATACATTATAGGTGATCATGATGGAGGCTGTGACAATCATGGCCAATCCCATTCATTAATTTCATCCTCTTTAAACAGGGGGGCATTTGCAGAGCAATGCTGCAAATAAAATTAAAGTGAAAAGCATGTTATATTGTCTTTTATTTATATTTTATAAAGCATGTTATATTGTCTTTTATTTCTGAAATAATTTTTATCTTAATTCAGTTTTCTTGGACTATGTTAGATCTAAATATAATAGCTGATCTGGAATGAAACTGATGCCTCTTTAATCTTCATATTGCACCATAAATGTGATCCTGGTAATGATCAAAATGCTGCTCTTCACTATAAAATGTAACCCAAACAATCTTCATCACTTCATGTTGTTCTGCACAGTCACACATCAACCTGTATTGTAATTCAAATTATGGAGCTCAAGGATAATAATCATTTATTAATGTTTTCTTTTTTCATCTGTGATCACATCAGCTAGTTGAAAAATGTAGAACTGAACTGAACTGAAATGAACAGACCATAACTGAAGGCATTTGTGTGATTTCAGAGAAGTTTGTATGGGTTTGCTGTCATCCAATTTAGGAACCAAGACATTATGGAACACAAGTTTGTTGACCTGTTCTGAGAAGGAGGACAGACCCCGAAAGACACTCTTTCTTGCTCCAAAATTGCAGTGTGCTGCTGGATTGGCATCACCACACTCTCTACAGCTCCTCTCCCCCCACTGCAACGCACAGCAATTCACCAGGTTTCAGCCTATGGCCTTTATCTGTCTGTGCTCTTTTTATGTTTTCAGAAACTCAATTTGAACTCTGTTAGGCTTTAATCATATTTTCAAGTTCAAACTTGTGAATGACATCCTCCTGACATGGTTGTTAACCTTTTTAAGCATGTAGCTGTTATGACCTTTGTTCATATGAGTCTGACAATACAAACAGAAAGAAAAAAATTATTCACATTCAAAGGTGAAAGTGTCATAAATATAGACACAAAGAAAGCTTTTCCAGATGCCAGACCAAATAAAGTGAGACAGATAAGGTTATAAACACAATTATTCTGATCTGCTTCTTCTGGAGGGAAACAGAACAGCCACAGAGTTAAGGGATAGAGAAAATTATATAACGTATCTGTGGGCAAATACACAGAGACTCATGAGGCACAGCTGAGCTTTTTATTCCTGTAAGAAACAAAATGACTGCTGTTGCTGGTGTGACTGTTCCTAATCCTCAGTCTCATACCTTCAAAAAATCTATAGGGGTAATGGATAGAAGAAGCTGGCAGATGGGGCTTCTTTTGTAGAAAGTCTTGTTTTCAAGTGTTGATGGTTGTGTTATCAGCAGTCCATGTTCATGATCCAGTTTATAAAATGCTTAGTTGAATTTATATTTTGTTCACAACTTAATATTGAAATAGCTTTCACATATGGCCCATGTCAAGTAAAAGCATGAGCCAGTGTTAGAAGCTCAACAAACATATGTTAGCTTGTTAGCTTAGTTAGCCATGCAGCTAGTGGCCCCATTACCTGACTGGAGTCTGGCCTGACTCAGAGCTCAGAGCAGCAGTGGATCGCTTAGTGTTTACACCACGGTTAATGGAACCCAGGAACCCCTCCCAGTGACCACGGCTGGACCAGGATCAAACACATGTCTACTGTGCGTCCTCTGCTAATTAGCAGGGTAACATGCTAAACTAAGGTGGCACGGTGGAACAAGTGGTAACACTGTCACCTCACAGCTAGAGGGTCCCGGTTCGAATCCCGCTGTGGGCGCTGGTGGCGTGTCCTCCACCATGCCTTCAGTGCCTGCTGCTTGAGGAAAAAGGGGTCTTTCTGTGTGGTTTGCATGTTCTCCCTGTGCTTGCCTGGGGTAGCAAGAAGATCACCACCTGACCAATGGTGACAAAGAAGATTGGGTCCCTGGGCGCCGGTCGGATGGCAGCCCACCACTCGTGTGTGTTGCATGTATGTAATTGTGTGTGACTAATAAAGGGGATTGCCTATCCCAGCTGTCAACGGGCGAGAGGCAGGGTACACCCTGAGCCATACAACCATTCATGCTCACACTCACACACACAATTTTTAAGTCACCAGTTAACCTAATGAGCATGTTTTTGGTCTGTGGGAGGAAGCCGGAGTGCCCAGAGAGAACCCACGCATGCACGGGAAAAACATGCAAGCTTCGCACAGAAAGGCCCCGCCCGACCCGGGGATCGAACCGGTGACCTTCTTGCTGTGAGGCACGCACACTACCTGCTGCGCCACTGCCCTAAGAGTAAAAGTATGCCATTTGAAATTATTATTTTTTTTCTTTTTTTGTTAGCGATAGTCACTTTTATTTCTAATCATATTTTTAGTCATCAGATTGAACTCTGTACTCTGTACAAAGTTGCTGTCTCGATGACTGATGCTTTCAATTTAAGGAAGATTCATAGTGGTGGTAATGTGAAGGACAAATAAACACAGCATTTTTATGTAACCGGATACATTCATAAATGAATCTGTAAGTTGGCTGCTCAGGTGTGCACTAGACTCCTGTTTCTAATTGTCAGGTATATGGCTTTTCGATAGTTAGCTCACTAGTTTTAAACTGAAGCTTCTGTTGCTGCTTTAAATAACCTTGCAATCTAGCTGAAACATCAGCATTTCCCATACAGTTTGCCCAGCTACAGTTTCACGTTGGTTACTCCCCCTTCCTCAAAACCCCCCCTACCCTCCTTACCGACTGGGGCAATTCCTATAATAGATGAACCCAGCATACATTATTTTTACCTGCCATAATGATCCGTACAGAGAATATCAAGCAAATCCTCATACTTCACCTGTCCCACTTCCTGTGGTCCTGGTTAGATTTATTACAGTAGCTGTTAGCTGTCTAAGCCTAAGTGAAACCTCAACTAATGGTTCATGGAATAATGTTTTTAATAACCAACCATATTCCACTGAAAATTGACCTCTGCAGTGGAGAAATTGTCAAAAGCCTCACCATGGCAACAACCGTTTAGAGGTCTAAGTGGTACTACAATATTCTGTTCAAGCAGCAGATTCTTCTATTTGACTGAAGTTGCAATCAGGGATATTTTACTGGCTCCAATTAAACATAATCATCACAATCACAATCAGTACATATATTCAAAAAGGTGATGGCCATAGAAGAAAATTGAATTTCAGAACTAGATACTACATTAAAGTACATGTCTATTTCTTTAATCCTAATACATGCATAAGAATAGTGGATGGAAACAAGCCTTCTTTCACATTTTCTCTCAACAATTTTCTTAAAATTCAGTTAAAATGTGTGATATATTTGGATGGAATACATTTGGATGGAAACTCAGCTTGGCAAATTGGTTCCTAATTACTTCAAGACAAGTTTTACATAAGACTAGTTGTTCTGGCTCTTTTTCAATTCCAAAAGATATATTCAGATTACAGATTATAGGTGTAAAATGTGTTTTAGGTCTTGTATTAGAATCGTACACTAAAATGACAGAGAAAAGCAAAGAATGAATTAGTTCAATGCTAGTTATTCCTGTTACTTCAATGGCAGCATCCCGGTCATGCACAATTGGTAGACAGCATTCCTTCATCCCTGGGACATCAGCAACAACCTGTGGCCAGACTTGTGCTTGATTTACATATGGTTGGGATAACTGTGCCTTCACCTTACCATTATCATCGTTTAAGGAATTACAGTGAACAGATTGCACAGATCACACTCTCAAATGAAAGTCTATTTTTCATCTTTACAAAAAGCTTTTGTTGTAGAGGTGTTCAGTACAGATGCTAAATAACATTTTTACATTTGCATACTTCTATAAACACAATACAGTACAATACACCTTAGAAAAAGTGTGTGAAAGCCAGAGACAATCATAGTGTGAGAACTTTTGCTTACACAATTTTATACTGTTCTGGTACAAACAGTACCAATATGCAAAACTCCCTACAGAAATTATATTGTAACATTATGAACCTGGACAAACTACATTGTCAGTGACTCTTTGAACTAAACTGAATGAAACATTTTGAAAATGATTCACAATTTATGCCTCTAATTTGTAGTTTGCAGCCCTTTTCATTGATGCAGAATGATTTACGTTTTGTTTTACACGCCTTGCATTTTCTCTCTCAAATTACTTATGACAGGCTTATACGCTGTGCAGAATTTATGTTTAACCTTTGCTGAGTAATGACAAGCACATCCAGTATTCATAGTGTAATACATCACCTTTTACAAAGTTCATTTCACTGAAAGAGCTACATGTACGGCTTAGCCTATACTATCCATCATGGCTGCGAAGACTTGTGGAGATAACCTTTTGTTCTTCAGAAGCTCATTAAAATGACTTTCTCATGCTCTTCATCAGTAATCACTTGTCTGTGTACCAAGCCGAGTTGAGATATCCCTTAGGTTTCTGTACAATGCAGTAATGCCCACTTCATGTGGGACACATGGACAGAGGACAAAGTCTTTTGAAATTGCTGGTCATTGTGAAATGCACTTACTCTATATCCAGCATTTAGTGTAGAGGCCTGATTTAATCAGCTGATGGGGCAAATTTTACAGCCCATTAAGCTCAAAGGATGACCACTGCTGAAGCAAAGGGTCTTTCAAGAGGAAAAAGGTGTCACTTTCTCATTACCAGACAGTAAGTAACATGTAAAAAGGCTGAGATCTTAAAGTAGACCATTAGCTCACTGTTTACACAGTCCTGCTGGACTATGCATTCAGTTGCAACACAAAGTATATTTTTGCTTTGCTTCATTCACACAAAATTGTAATAAACCATCTATATTATCTGTAGCCAGCTAGCTAGCTCTCTGATCTCCAACCTCCAACCTCTCTTCTTTCTTTTCTTAAGTTGAATCGCACAACTTCAGGAAAGGCAACATTTTTTTCCACTATTTGATATATATTTGTAGGGTGGCACGGTGGCGCAGCAGGTAGTGTGCCTGCCTCACAGCAAGAGGGTTGCCGGTTTGCTCCCCGGGTCAGGCGGGGGCCTTTCTGTGTGAAGTTTGCATGTTCTTCCCATGCATGCGTGGGTTTTCTCTCTCTCTCTCTCCGGGTACAGACCACACCCCACACACACACGGTGTGTGTGTTGCCCTGCAGTCGGCTGGCGACCGGCTCAGGGTGTAGCCCGCCTCTTGCCTGTTGACAGCTGGGATAGGCTCCAGCCCCCCCTCCCAACCCCGAATCAGGGGTATAGAAGATGAATGAATGAGTGATATATATTTGCATTTGATATATATTCAACTCACCAGGATGTCTGTTCGGTTCATGCCATCTGGTGGTGGTGGTGGTGCCCATTTAAAGTCAAAAGGCAGTTTGTTTAGTGTAGCACTTATTTCCACCAATACAGCTGTATTTATGCTACTGGACCAGTTCTAGGTTTGACTGCAATGGGAATAATAAAACACAGTTGAACCAAAGAAAACCTGAAGTTCAACACAAGACAACAAAGTGTGATCCAAACAAAATAGTCTTGCACGTCAGAAAAAGGTAAGTTGGACCCATTTTCCATCTTTCACTAAGGTTAGAATTAGTTTGATTTCGTTGATCCATCAAAGCT
This sequence comes from Chaetodon trifasciatus, assembly GCA_037975065.1. NCBI lineage: Eukaryota > Metazoa > Chordata > Actinopteri > Chaetodontiformes > Chaetodontidae > Chaetodon > Chaetodon trifasciatus. Next base: position 3,167,443 of record JBBMOE010000029.1, read on the forward strand.
GGCATGGTTCATATTAGTTAGGAAGTTAATGTTAGACTGGTCTATGGGTAACTCGTTATTTTAGGTTAATAGGTTGTGCCTACTTTGCTTTTGTTATTTCTTTGAGTCAACTTTCTTTCTCCATCCTGTCACAGGTAAGAAAGCAAACTCACATTTCATGTGTTTGTGTTGTCTTCCCACACATCACAGAAAATGATAAGCTAATTAAACAAATGTATACATTTTAATGGAACAATGATATTCATATTTATATCATATTTTACTGAGTGTACAATGTGTGTGACATTGAACTGTATCCAAGCTCAATCCCTGGTTCTGTTTATGTGTCTAGTGTTGAACAATAGTAGTTTTCATAGCTATAAAATGCAACACATGGCATTATGGTATTGTTAGCAGAGATTAATCTAAATGCCATGGACACTGAACTCTGTTGTGTGAATTTTTGTGAGTGCTATACTGTGCAAAAATTTCAGGTGATGAATTTGAGCATATAAAGTCCACTTCATAGTGAATATGTTGTGATTCCAGATACAGCCAAAATCAGTGGCCTGGGCAACCATCAGGTTACAGGACAGAACTCCCTGTAAAACTACAACTAGGTGTATTTTATGTTACCATCAGACGGAGGCAGACTAGCTGTTAACTCCAGCGTCTATGCTAAGTAAATTAATGGGCTGCTGGCTCTGCTTTCATATCAATAATTATATTCCCCCAAATTATTGAACCATCCCGTTCATACCATGACTCACTTGTTGAACAGGAGATTAGTCTGACCAGACATAAGCAGAATTGAATCACTTGAAAGTAGAAAAAACTGTATTTTGTAGTCGTACATTTCATAAGACTTCGGTTTATCATTGCTTGCTCACTTGATGCTGACGTCAGCCAACAACAATTCATCATCATCGTCATTTTTATTAAAAAATGACATCCAGGGCATTATTGTACAAGTGAGCAAAATGACAAACAGGAAATGAATTAGGTTATTGTTTCACCTTAGGCTCTTCAAATTAATTTCTACTGACCAGATCAGAAAATTCAGAGGGAAAATCTACACTCTGACTCAGTGGTTGAATGAGTTTTTCGACAAGCATACACCCAAGACAGAGAGCAGAATATTCCAGATTTGACTGGTAAGAGAGGCCTTGAAGGGAAACCAAATTAATGACCAATTTGTGTAACAGTTTCTGTCGATGCCCGGACTTTAAACAAGAGAGGAAAGCAGATAAACTCATCAAGGCAGTGGTAGAACGAGGAGCAGTGCAGCCACATGGGTGGCTCATTAGCAGAGTCTGTTTGAGACACTATCAGCTGAAATCTGCCTGTGCACTGACCTAGAGGGCTGTACAATCAAAGACAGAGGTGTGCTCTCCTTACAGGAAGAAGGTCACACACATTGTACACAAAGTACATGATATGCTGAGACTCCCTGAGACCTCACAAGGACAAGTGGCAAAAAGAGCAGTCACTATGCAGCTCACAAAAAGTAAAACAATGAGATACACAGGAAACAATGCATTCAATATGTAAAGGTGATCTAATTTTTAAAGTAATCTCAGTGTGGTTAGGGTTAGGACTAATGGAAAAAGTGTGTAACAGTCAAAGCAATGGGAGCTGGTGTATTTCATCTAAGAAGAAAAGCTTGAATCTTAAATGACCTTTCACTGGAAAATAAAATCCTGTTGTTCTTACAGAAAATAACTGGCAGCTGTGGTTACCAGAATAATTCTGTAAAAAATACAGTAAAAATATCAACAAATTCACCGAATGAACTGTCAGTTTTACAGCTTAAAACTGTTGTAAATTACAAAAATGTTTGAACCGATAAATCCAGCGACCCTTTTCTGCTGAATTAACATGACAGCACTGCTCTTAAACTAATTCTTTCAGTAACAAACATGCGCTTATCACTTACTGTACACTGAATCCCATTTAATCTCAGTGGAGCATCAAACTATGTTCAATAAAAGTCACGTGATGGGATTTAACTGAATTTCTGTGCCAACTCTTGTCAGGACTTTCAGGGTTGTGTTGTGGACCACATGTATTTGGATCATCACTCTCAAACTCATTTTGTGGATTTTCGCAGCAGCTTAAAAATTACTGAGAATGACTTAAGTTTTCAGTAAATCCACCAATGCTGTGTGAACCTAAATTATCACCAGCAAGACAGTGCAGACTCCCTTGACAGTTTCACCACCTACAGTTTTTTCATCTTCCTCCAAATCTTTTAAACCCACTAACTGATCTGAGAAATCCTTATCGCTTCCAAATTGCTTTAGGTCATTCTCTCCACACAGTAAGATAAGGAACACATGATCAGTGCTGGACCACACATGAGCTGGTAGATTTGCCATGGAGATAAGACAACAAAAACTTTGTGTCTTTTCTTAGAAGAACCAAGGGAATTTATCATCAAAATCATCAAAAAAGCGTCCCAGTACATAATTAGCTTCAGGCATCCTGGATTTTCAGTGAAAAACTGGCTTGACTTAAAGTTGTATACATCAATTACATCACCCAAAACATCTGAGTCTGTTTCACAAGACTGTTGTGACATTGAATTCTTCCATAATTCTGATTCTAATACACAAATTATTGTTTGTTTCACAGGTATGTTGTGTGTAAACCTTTGTGTCACATTTTCATAATTTTCTAATGTTACTTTTTTAGGCTCCATGTATTTGAACATCTTTTGAAATGCCTGAGTTCTTGAATATGTTGTTCTCGAGGGTCCCTGATGATCTGGGGCAGTTGTGGCTCTGGAGGTAGAGTGGTCGTCCACCTAACAGAAGGTCAGTGGTTCGATTCCTGGCCCTGGCAGTCCACATGCCGAAGTATCCTTGGGCACGATGCTGAACCCCAAAACTACCCCCGATGCTGTGGCATTGGTGTGTGAATGTATAACACTCATAATGAGCAGGTGGCTTAGCTACTGTATGAATGTGTGGGCAAATGGGTTAATGCAGACATCAGTTGTAAAAGTGCTTTGAGTGGTCTTCAGACTAGAAAAGCGCTATACAAATACAGTGCATTTACCATTTACCATCCTTGACACAATCACAGATTTTGGCACATGTCATTTTTTAGAAGTAAACGTTTATTTAATCCTGTTCCAACCCATCTTTTTGACAATTGGCTGTATTGTTGAAGTTGGAAGATGGCGCTGCCTTGAATATGAGGACATTCCCAAGAACAGCCTCATTGAAATTCTGTGGCAGTTCAATGCTTTCATTTGTTGTTGCATCATTTGAGCTTTGGGGAGCATCTTCACATGCAATGACATCAGAAGACTGAGAAACATTTTCCTTCTATATGTCACACATATGCTGTTCATCAAACATGCTTTCTGTTTCCTGGATGTATGAGCAGTAAATGATGATTTCACAGTATTTTTACAACCAGTTACTGGACATGCCACAGGTCCCTCTCCACTCTGTGCTCTTTTAAGTGGGATATAAGTTCTTTCACCGTGAAACAGTGAAATGGTAGATTTAAAATCTGTAACAATGGCTCAGGCCAGTGGCGTCGTTAGGTCTATTTTAGGGGGGCTGAAGCCCCCCTGAAATATTCTTAAGTCCCCCTAAATAATTTGGTGTTGTTTTATTAAATAATAATAATAATAATAATAATATGTTTTTTTAACAAAAAAAATACCGACATATTCAATCAGAATATGAGTTCAAATAAATAATCATGTAACTTGTCATTATTTACTTAAATATGATCATAAATCTGTCAGTTTCTCTTCATAGCATAAGGTAGAGAGAGCCCCTTCAGTGCGTCGTTATCCAATCCATTCCACTTGTTCATATAGAGAACGCCCACATCACTGAAGATCCAGTCCACGTTTTCCCTGTGATCTTGCTTGCAGTCGGTACTTGCAGCGTGTGTGTACATTTGAAGCACACAGAGCCCAATAGAACAGCATTAGGAGAAGAACGTGAACGAATGGATGAAGACTTGATATAAGAAAGTTTTTCAAGAAAGTA
>JBBMOE010000029.1:3175869-3234272 GCA_037975065.1 Chaetodon trifasciatus
TTTCTATTGTTAGACCAAACAATATTGTTTGAACACATTCAATAAAGCATAAATCTCACCTGTGGCATCTTATTCACCTCACTGTGTTGAGTGAAACCATATAGGCTCTTTACTGCCCCTTGAGGCTGGAGGGTGGAAAACACCCACTGGTGTTTGGTGCTTGGTGAGAACTGCAGTTGTTGTGGGTGAGTTTTTTTAACCAACAGTGAGTTCATCCCACGCTTGAAAACAAACTACCTCCCGGAGCTTTTGGTCAAGTCTAATGGCCAAAATGCATGGAATACAGACGGGATGCTTCGTGTAGGTGGGGCGGAGCAGGGTTTTTTACCTGCTGCACACATTCAGCCTTTGTAGCATGTAGATGAGTGCCAACTTCACTTTGTGCATGTTAAGTTTTGCCAAGTGATAATACAGGGTTATACAGGGTTTGGAAGCACAGGCTATAACTGGAGCTGAATTTCATTAGCTGGATTGTTACAAGATCATGGATACACATTTATTTCATTTGATCTGTCTTAATGTGAAATCGAAAAACAGTCACAATGCTGCTCCTCTGCGTTGCATTGGGACAGTTAGATATTTATTTGAATCATTTTTAAGCAGACTGTACTTGTTTTTTACACTGTTGTATGTAGTTTTTACCTGTTGGAGGGGTGTGTAGCTGTTCATAGATAAAAAAAGAAGTAGATCAGGCATGTAAAAGTAGAGACGAGCAGCATGATGCTTCCATTGTCAGTGTAGCAGCTTCTGTTATAACGGATGTGTTGCACCATGTGCCCCATTTATTTTGGCTGTAACAGTAGCAGTGTCTTGTTGTTTTGCCTTCCATTGCCTTCTATTAAGACATACACTGCATGTTTTATTAATAATGTATGTGTTATCTTACAATATATGTTTAAATCAACCTGAAAAAGTATGGAGGTGAAGAAGATGTGGACAGTCTATCAGTGTTATTTATATCACAGCACAGTTTCAGTCAAGAATGCAGTGGCCACAACATGGACACACGAATGAATTAACATTAAAACTCAGTAGAGTTTACAACGTCTCTTCTGATGCCATTTTGGAAATCTGGCCATAGAACTGCTTGTATTGCAACACAGCTGTCCAAAAATTCATCCAGTCCAGTCATCCAATATTCAGATCATTTATTATTCAGCCCTCCCAGCCTCTCCCTGCCCCCGTAACCCTCCACAAACTTAACATTAAATAATAAAATATCAGAAATTCACCTCAGTTTCCTTGTTTTTACTTTTCCAGGTCCCTCCAACCCTTGCAGATCTTTTTTGTTGTTGTGCACTCAGCTGTTAATTTCTATGATGTAAATTTTGTAGGTTGATCTGTTGCAATGATTTAAGAGAATCAACAAGGAAAACAGTTGCTTCAGCAGGTGGATGAATTGCAGATTGTATCCTCAAGCTCAAACTTAAATTTAAAATTGAATGATTGAATGAAGAAGCTTTATCAAACATTCTGCTGAATGAACAGCAGAAAGTCTCTCTACATTATCCCCCATACTGTTAGATGGCATGTAATTTGAGCCATGGATTACCAAAGCCCATTTAAGCAAGAAAATGATGGAAATTTGATTTACTTGTGTCTGATAAGCTTGAATTATGTCTGATCTGTGTTGTTAAGAGCCTGGAGGGGAATCACGAGACCACTGACTTTGTTTTCACCAGATCCGGAGAGATTAATTTGAAAATGAAGCCCGACAAGACAATGTAATGAAAGAAGTTGTTCTCTCTGCATACAGCCTGGCTCTGTCAGGCAATGACTTGAATGCTGTCACATTACTCTGCATTACACATTTTTTACCAGTTCATCACAGAGTGTTTCATCAGCAAAAGTGAGCAAACCTTTATTGCTGCTGACAAAATTCTTGAAAATGGTGCAGCAGTTTGTGATTCATCTGCTTTGATGAATGAATGTTACTGTCTGTTAAATCTGCCTTCAGCTATAAACCCCTCTTTATCTTTTCCTTCCTTCAGAGGAGTTCTGAATCGGGCAGCCAAGAAGCAAATCATTCTTTGGTTGAGACAGATGCCAGCTAGACAGGCTAGATTTGCCCTGGTGCCTGCAGCGCTTGAAGTCTGTTCCAAGAGGGTCTCCACGTCTTCTGCTGTCCCATAGGTGGGGGACGAGACAGACTGCATCCAGGCATGCCAAGTCAGAGGCCTGAAGGACGGACACACTGCCAAGGCTTAGACGACCCTCTGCTCAGTCCTATTTAAATACATAATGCTTCCAGTAACATATAAAGCAGAATGTTTCATTTGCTGAGGATAAACCAGAGAAAATAGAGAGGAAAGAAAAGTTGGTGAAATTATAAAAATAATTAAATCTCCCATGTCGTGAGTGCTTATAGGCAAAGATTTTGCAGGAAGATTTTAGTTAATCTGTCAAAGAAGGGAGGAAAGAAGATATGCAGCAGGGAACTGAATTGAATTTTAAAATGTGGACAAATGAAAGAGCAAATAAACTTAAGTAAAAGATTATTTTACCTCTCTATTCATAGCCAGTCTGTTAGCCAGTTAAACTACAATAGCTGTAATCTTGTGTTGACCGTTGGGCTGTCAGACATACGCTGCCCTTCTCCTCCAGGGAGATGTCTTCCTGTGTGTCCTCCTTTCAAGCTTTCAGTCTGTCCACAGAGGAGTCATTAGATCCAGAGACCAGTCAGTTGTACAATAAAGAGATTTGCCCTCTACCATGGCAACAACTGGAGATCGCTGTCTCAGAGTAGACAAAGGGGTGACAATTAGGTTTTGGATTTTGGGCTGAAACACTGAAAACTCCTGCAAAACTTTAAACAATTATTTGTTTGGAATATGAAATTTGGCTCAAGGTTCTTCTAACTTCATAAGCATTAAACAGGTCCTCAATCAGGTTAAGCAAACCTGTTATTCACCTGTAAGTAAGACTCTGGATCAGCTCTCCCATCTTTAAAAGAGTCATTTCCCTTAATGAGATTAAAGGGGGATAAAGAGTGCTTTACATTTAGTACCTCCCTTACCTTCACCCAGACTTTAATCATATTTAAGACAAAGGAATTGCTTGTTTGTTTCCTAGGCGTTCTGATATTTGTGGATACACACATGGATTAAGTGGTACTTTAGATGTAGAGATTTCAATGATGATTGAATGATAAAGATTTACACAGTGTTAGATGGCTTTAAATGTTGACAATGATTCAGTATCTACCCATGTAGTGGGTGGATTCTATTCATTATACATGCATTCATTCATTTTTACTTACATTCTTAACATCATTAATTATGATCGAAGGATGAGGAAGTAGCTAACACGTGAGCTATCTCACTTCCTTCTCATCTGTTTTGAGTTTTTTACATGTGCAGCACCTATTAGGTAGGATGTACAGATTGAGTGGTCAAAGCGAGAGCTCTTTCATGCCTGTAATTTTGTTGGTCACACACATAGACTGAAACACGGATGTAGTCTCTGTGACGTCACCCATACATTTCTGAAGAGCCATCATTGACAGTGGCTCTGGCCATCGCCGTGTTAGCAGTGCGTGACTCCGCCAAACTCCCAGCTAATCCAAAAAAGAAGTGGAGCATGAGTGAAGCTGAGGCAGGCTGGATGAAACCTGGTTGTTGAAACCTTGCGGCTAGCTGTTTGTCAATGTGGGCACGCAGAACTTATGCAGAACTTTAAGGCTTAATATATTTGAAACAAACCTGAGCTTGTGGTGGACTGCAATGCTTCAAATATGGAAAATGTCAACCAGCACAGAAGATCTTTGCAACCACCACATTTTCAAGGTGGACACCAAGATTAGAGTAACCAATTCAGTATCTGAGCAACTGTGAAATATAGTCACAATCTGCCCTTCTGTTCCTTAGTTATAGTTTTGAATAATGACCAGAAACATGTTTTTGCAGAACATTATGATGTCACAGAGAAGTTGACCTTTGACCTTTTGGATATAAAATATCATCACTCACTCATCAATATCATTTTATCCTATGAAACATTTGTGTGAAATTTTGTCATAAAAAAATGTATGAACTTTAGAGTTACAGTCAGAAATGTGTTTTGTGGGGACGTATATACAAATGGATGGCTGACCCAAAACCTCCAGTCACAGCTGTTGCCAGCATGGAGGCATAAAAATCAACTTTAGGGCAGACAAAGAAAAGGGGGTAGAGAAGGATAAAAGGGCACAGAGCCTATTCAAAAAAAGAAGTAAAGACAAGAATGATGAAGGAAAATAGCTTTCCAACATGACCAGCAAAAAAGTACCAACAGGTGGGTCACATGTACATGGGAGCTATTGAAAAAAAAAATGGTTTGGAATAAATTTGATAGAAAAACTCACAACAAATAAACAGAATAGATGAATCACAAAAATCCATCATAAAATGAGGTGTGGAGTACCTAGCTAACAAGCAGGGATTAGCATGCTAAAACCTACAAACACACTTACACACTAAACTAAGACAATGGACCTACACATCAGTATCACAGACAACCATGTGGACACAGCACTTTCATTGGCTGCTCATGATTCTGTTACGAGTTAGGAGACAGTGTTGTGCCTGAATGTGTTCATTGAACGATAGTTCATGAACTCGTTCATATTTTGGGCGAACGTGAACTGAAAGTACTGTATTACTGCCTGATGAACGTTACTATGAACTCGTTCATTCTGGTGTCTGTGAACGGCACGCTCTTTCAGTTTAACTTCATTCAATAGGGTGCCAGATTTCTATAGATCCTCCCAGGCGAAAACCCGGCAAAACACACCATGAACAGGCCTTAATATGTAGTGGAAAAAACACCCAATCTGGCAACACCAGCCACCCATGTCGTAACACCGCATGCGTCAAAACAAAAACCAGCATGAAGGCGACAAAGCAGCAAGGAGGCGTCATATGATCATTTAAACCAGCTCTATCACACTATCCTCTATCACTAATTAGACATTACCTGGATGTAACTCTAGTTCTAAAACTCTGTGTACCATTATAGTGCCTCCTCACTGTATATCAGACATCACAGCTACTGTGGGGAATTTAATTAAAGCATGTACAGCCTCATCACATCCTACAAATACATCAGTCTACTTTAGCAGTAATGCGACCACTGGGTGAAATCTGGCACTGAACTGTAAATCAAAAGGTACCCTAAAGGCAGTAATGTGTTAATTTTGAAGAGGATGGACTTACCCTCAACTTATCTTATATTACCCTTTGCATCAAGAATTAACCCAGCTTTAGTGCTGTTATTTACTAGCACAGGGAACAGCTGGCTTCCAGAGGCTGAGAGGTGATGCTTTTAAATGGACAGTTATCTAATTGGAGAAATCAACAGTGCACATTTCTCTGTCCAGCATCTGTTTGAAACAGCATCTGTGTAGTGCTCAGATTTCCTCCAGGGGGTAAAAACACTGAGCGTTCCACTATATCCGTGACCACAGTGGACTTTTTCTTTCACGCAGTCACACCCTCTAAGTGATCCATGATTCGCCTTCTTTTGCTCTTTCTTTTTCTTTCTGTGCCCCTCCCCCTCCCTCTCATTTCTCTAGAAGAAGGCAAATGCAGAACCAAACATATTTAAAGACCATAATTGTTCTTGAGACTCAGGACTTCTTAAGAAAATCTATTAGACTTGATAATATTCTATCTCATAGACCAACCCAACCAAGACACAAGCCTAATTGGCTCTATTACTGATTAGAGAGCAATCTGCTTATCTCTGATGCTTAATTAGCCGAATCGATTCCCATCCTGCACACAGCCTTCTCTCTCTGGGCTTTGTATTTTCTTCCATCTCCTCCACCAACCAAGCAACATGACTCCACACATTAATCAAAGCTTTCTGTTGCCTTTAGGTGTATCAGCTACAGAAATGTGCTCTGTTGTTCTGCTCTTGTACTTGTAACTGCAAACACACCTTGAAGCACTCCTGTTACCCACAATTACATCACATTCAGGAGCACAAATATTTCAGTGCTGCTACAGAGCGATTATTTTAGCCAACCTGTAGTCGACACACTGCAATATTACAATTCAACTCTGTTCTGGAGTCAGGAGGCACATGAGGCCCTTTCCCAAGTCAACCATATGGTAGACTGGCTTCCAAGGACTGTTTTGAACCACTCTTCTTTGAACAAGGATGAATGGAGCTTTGAAATGGTGAAAAACATTGTTTTACCAACTTTCCAATCCCTCTGAGCATCACCTTTTTCTCTGTCTGGAGAAATTCTCTTTTAAGATTGTCCCAGTGGGAGGTGTACTAAGCCAGAAGCAGTTGATTGGAAGGCCAGCAGAAATTATATGGGAAGATAAGTTAGAGTTAATGTGTTTCTGTGCGGCGGTCCTGCAGCTGGAAATACATGTCTGTACCCATTATGGCCTCTCTCTTCAGTGGCCACACCATCAGTCACACCTAGCTGTTTTGCTGTCAACAAGTTGATGGAAAAAAAAATATAAACAGAGCACAGCACGGACTTGGTAGTTTTAGATTTATATTACATTTTGTCTTCCAAACTGCCCCCGACTCCTCTCTTTCATCGACATTGCTGGCTTCAGCAGTGGAGTGCTTACATGAGAGGAAACAGTTGACTGAAGTACAAAAAACAATATTGCTGTTTTTCTTACCAACTTCACCTCACTTCTGTTCGCAAGCATCTCATTACTTTTTATTTATAGACACACACAAGCATGCCCACTGCACACAGTGTAATGCCAAGCTACTGTCTGTGTGTATGTGTTCATGTCACAAAATATCTGTTTATCTGTTTATACTTTTTTTTTTTTTTTACCTTACTGTCTGCTCTTCAAGGAGTCAGGCTATTGAACTGGATAATGAGGAAAAAATTATAACCATTCATCATGTGTTAATCTTTATCTGATCCTTAGACTGAATGTCAGACCTCGCTATCCTCACCTCTGTCTTTTAAGCATATAGCCTATTTGCTTGCACAATGCATAACACAAAGTCTTGCTGTTTGCGGTCCCCGTTGGCACTGTACAGACAACCACCACCTATATGACTTTCAACCAAGATCTTAAGTGATAAGAAATACCTTCTTTCAATGATTTGTAAACGACAAATGCAGCCAACTTCATCACCACTCTGATTGTTATTTAAAGCTTATGGTCCCTGTAAAATAATGCCAGGCCTAATTTAATTTGCTTTGGTTTTCCAGCATCACTTCTTATGCCAAATAGTTTTGAGAGCAGATGTGGGCTTGGCATTGCAATCATCAATAAAGCAAAAACGCCAAGAGACTGTGTCCTGATCTAAGAGGGCAAACCCAGAGCAACGCATTGACATTAGAACTGGGAACAGCAAGGGGTTATTGTGTCAACTGCAGCCCACTGGTAAATGCTACTTAATGACCTGGCAAATAGATAGTTATGATTTACTCTGCCACTCATACCACCCTCAGTGTAATTCTGATAGCCATGAGTTCCCTGAAGTAAGAAATGTGGCGCTTGACAAAGAAATAGCACGGGGCAAAATAAACAGAAAGTGCAGCAGAACGTTCTCTATACAGAGATAGAACAACAAGAAAAAGAGATTTTGACTGATTGAACCTCAGAGAGGCAGAACAAGTCTCACACTGCAGTAGAGGTGAGAGAGCAGCTCCTCTCCCAAGAGAGAAGTTTCCACGGACTGACAGATTTAAGTCATTTCATACAGGAAAAAACTCTTCACTTCATCTGCAAATTTGCAGAAAAACACAGATGAAATGATTGCTGAATAGTGATATTACTTAAACTGCGTAACTGCTTTTGCCTCAAAGCATAATTGCTCAACTGAAAAGTCCTGGCGTAGAATGGGAGACCAGCAGCATTGACCATATGTTATGGCAGGAACCCAGCTACATAACAGATCCAGCTCCGCTAACGTCTTTTTTTTCCAAGAGTGTGAAGGGAAACAAGGTTGGAGCTAATGTGTCTCGACATTTCCCTGCTCACCCCTCCATCTGCTCTGCTCTGAGAGGCTTCCAGAAAGCCTCCAATTTTCAGTTGAATGGCACAGAGGATGACATGAAGCAGCACAACACCTGTTTCCATCAGCCCGAGTCCAAAATGAGTAGCAAGATCAAAGTTCATGGTTTATATCATAGAAAAGTCAATTTAGTTTAGACAAGGACATAGATGTAACACTAACACAAATTCACCCAAAGGAGATACAGTATATTCAGAGTGATATACACTGCTTTGCATGAAGAACCTCATCCCTGTCAAACACATGCATGTATTCACAAAGGGTCAAATACAGGCTCCAGAGAACAGTTAGTTGCCGGTGCTGGAAATCTCCCATACTGTAGCTGGCCGAGCTACAGTATGCTAACCAAACTGCAAATCAGTAAGAGCTAAACAGTAAACACACATCAGCGGTTACTGAACAGCACCTCAGCTTTATTTCAGTAAAACTGAAAAATGGCGAGTAGTTGATCTTAAATGTGACACTCATGGCCTGCCAGCATCACAGCACACTGAGATGAAGTCTTTTCACATTAAAAATGATCCATGATGAGTTTTTAATGTGTTCCTCCTCTTGAACTCTGAAGTTGAAGCTGCAGTATAGGCATTTCTGCACTCTGGGGGACTCAAATGGCAGAGGGTGATAATTGATTTTTCACTCTTCATAATTAAAAAATATGGTCCAGCTGTGCCATTGACAGAATTCAAAAGGCTCTAAAACGGCCCCTTCTGGACTGTCCCAGATGGCAAAAATGTCTACCATGACATGACTTCTGTGGTATTGATTTGGTGGTTCAAAACCCTCTTTTCTTTCTCTGTTACAGTGAACGAATCCAACAGCCTTTCAAGTGAGAGATTGCAATATACCTGCAGTCTGACTTCTCACTGTGTTTTATACTGTTTGAAGCTCGAGTTAATTTGAACTTTAAAAATATCAAGCAATGAACATTCAGTGGATTTCTTTCTTTACCATATTTTTCAGCTGCTACCACAATAAGTTTAAGAGATGAGAGTAAACTTGATGATGTCCCTTAGTTTATACAATAGTTGGTGTTGGTACAAAAATTTCTATTTTTTATCTATAGGAGGCGCTGTTCCCTCAGGCTGTGATGTGCTCATAGATGTGTGTAATATGTGGACGCGTCTGAAAAGGGAAGTCAATGCAGAGGTGCATTATACCTGCATTCTTTCTGATGGCCAGCAGGGGGCAATTCCACTGGTTGCAAAAAGGAGTCTGATTGTATGTAAGCTTATGAGAAAATGAGTGTACTTCTCAGGTGATTTATTCCCTCAGTAAACAGTTTTTCATGAGCTGATGGTCTCAATCTCAGTTTCAATTCATCTTCAATACAGCATGATGTTCATATATGTTAGGAATAAAATACGTTAAAGCAGGGCATGCTTTAGTGCATGGCTACCATGTGATTGACAAGTCACTACCATGGCATGTTCTCGGGTTCTCAGTCTTTTCTGACATTTTTTTTTTTTTTTATTAATCCTGAAATTATATGTAAAATCTGGCGTTAACTGCCACTCAATTTCCCAAAATAATCTTTATCACCCTGATATGCCAGCCTTGATATAGGTTTTATTGTGTATGAGTAAATTTCTTGGCAAAGCACCTGCATGTACAGATTTGATTTTGTCTTGCATACAAGTGGAATATTTTGCTACATGATGGCAGAAGACGAAGGGTCAGAGTGTCACACAAAAACATAATGAATCATCCTCCAGAACCATGAATATTCAAAGAAGCTTTCATGGAAATGCAGTTTACTAAATTGACAATTTGAGCAGCAAAATAAAAAGCTAAAAGTATCTCCTAGAAAGATGAAGGTGCAATTTTCATGCAAATACCATGTGTGTCTTTGAGTTGATATTTCATGTGCACAAATGTTGACTTGCAGTGGCATAAGATGAAAGGTCATGGGGTCATCGTTTTAGAATCACCACTCACCACATGGCGCTCTGTTCTGGAGTTATTGAGATATGCTCTGACAAACAGGCAGATGGACAAATGGACCATCCAACTGTGAGGTGCCAAAATGTTTTTTTTCACAGCTGCAACCAAACTGTCTTAGGTTTTCTCTGGAAGGAGGACTCACTGGCTGCTGTTTAACAGTCATATGTAAATATTCTGATAAGAAGGCATATTCTAACACAAAATTTTACTTTGTGCAGTTTCAAACTTAAATCAATGGTAGATACAAGCTACTATGTGTGACAGTATTCCTATTTCCAGCATGGTGTGGCAGGTGCATGACTGTGTGCCTCAGGTTTGCCAGGCACATACTCACCCCCCTGACAAATTCATAAACAGTGACCATTCTTCAGTTACTTCACTGATTTTTGACATCACCAAACAAGACAAGGATTTGGTGGTGAACAATAGCCGATTGCCACAAGGGATGTGAGCTGCCATGACACACAGGTGTAAGGTGAAGTGTTGTTTTTGTCTGAGTGCCTGCCTGTGTGTAACAGGATGCCTCTCTCCTTTAAGTGCAGAAAAGACATTGTGATACACTGAACCTTGACATGGAGTGTTGGGGTGCATTCATTTCTTAAGATTTTCATTTATTCATGCTTCTGTTTCAGCAACTTATAAGTTCAGCCACTGATGCAACTGACCATGAGCATATCCTAATAACTTCCTGCTGTTATATCTGGCAATGATTTCTGCCTTTTACCCTCGGGTTTATTGCGGATAAGGTTTATAGTGTAACACTATAAAGTTTCTAAATTTAAAGACAATGAAACAGCAAGTACAGTATCATGGGACACTTAAACTCTTATGGACATATGTTACATCTGAGAACTTCTATTAAATCGGGAAATTAAAATAAATTGAAAATAGAATTAGTTCCTCTGCACATTATATTGTCCCATACATTATACAGACAACATAGATACTGTAGTGCACAGGGTGAGTTGACCTCACATGTGGTATTAAATGGTCTTGGTGAGCTGGAATATGCTATCAATCTCAGCATAATGAATGGACACAAGGTTACATTTATCACAATGATGAACCAGATCTCCTCACTGCCTGTAACTCCTGACCAATGACAACATACTGTGACAAATTGATGTTTCTGATGCTGCTGCCCAGGATTCACATTAACCTGCTGTTTTAGCATCTGACTGTTTATTCCTTTTATTTGAGGTGAAAAGAAGAAAAGTGTAGCTTTTTTTTTTTTTAAAGCTGGCTATAAAATCTATTTTATAGCCAGCAGAAAAATGCTCCCTCTGCTGGAAAGATGAAGCCATGCAAAATGCCAATATTTAACCTCCCTCTCACCACTGCTTTTCCTCCTGTCTGTCAGTCTGGGTGAGCTCTGATTAATTATCAGTGTGGAGCTTTTCATGGTGAATGTAGAGTCTTTTTTGTCAAGCTTTTCACTGAAAACTGTGGAAGTGCTTCAGATCTTTATGGGTTACATCTTCCATTAGAGCAGATAAAAACAGTGTTTATCCATTCTTCACACTATTGCTCTTGTATTTTTGGCAAGCCTAAAAAACACCACCACCTTCATACCCTAAAATAAAAAATATCGCTCGAACTAGAGCCTCATGCAGGTCACCTCACATGTGGAGAAATACAAAGCTTGATAGGTATGTCGAGTGATTTCGTGAAATGGGGTTTAAGTGCTTTGCTTAAGGGTCAGTCATCAGGTCAGTTACACATAGAGTGAATAGTGTTTCTCCTCCCTCCAATTTTCACTTTCTACCAGCCAGTTTTTTACCATCCAGCCTGGAAATTTGAGCTAATGACTGTTCGATCAGAGTCCACTTTTCAGTCATCACTACGAGAGAGGACAAGAATGTGTTTCCTATCCCTCAGCATCCCCTTCATTAACTGTTGTGGGTGGAGACCAGATTGTCTAATATAACAAAGAAAAAATGCAGGTGTATGGAGAAGGTGCAATGCACAGCGACATAATTAATCAGTGTTCGTTAGACATTTTGTCTTAGAGGTAATTAAGAACTGAGGTGGTATCTCCCAAAAGGGGTGGCACTCTGGGAACTGCACCGAGCATAAAGCAAATGAAAAGTGCACTAGAGAGAGCAAAACTCAACACTAATTAAATGCCAAAGACGCTTGCTGGAGACACAGCTAGTTCTAATTACACTGTGATAGCAGGAAAGGAGTCAGGGGATAGGGTGGTCAGCTGATGTGTTGTGGCCAAGAGAGAAGCTGAATGGGAGGATGATCAGAAGGGACAGCATGGGGGCACACATGAATGGTTAAGGTCAGTGATGGATTAGAAGTGGCTAATAATCCATCGGAATTTCAGCCCAATTGTACATCACATATATATTTAAATATTTCATTTCCCAGGGGCACATCGCAGACATCAGATAAGCAATGATGAGCAAGCGGAAAGTGTCCAGGATCAACCATTGTGTGCCCAGGAAACGACCCTGCAATTGCTGTTTGCCTGCACTTCTGGCTCACCTTAATCAATCGTCCACATGGGCAGTGCAGTGGAGACGTGATGTGTGAAGAGTATTTTTGGTGTCATGATGGAGAGTAGCTACAGATTGGCTCAAACAAAGGTTGTTTTCACGTGGATGTGGCATTGAGGAGAATGAAATGTACAGAAATCTTTGTCATATTGTATAATATTTTCTCTTTTCATTGGTCATTTTAATTTTGGTATTGTTTGTGTTAAATGGTCCCAAGGGAAACATGTTGTATATGTGATACCTAATAATGAGTTTAAATCAACTTAATAAACTTGTGAACCTCAAAAAAAAAACAAATAAACAATAAAAATAAGGTGCTAAAAAAAGAGCAGTTCTCAAGAGTTTTGTTCTCGTTCAAAAACAGAGGAACAAATGTGAGAAATGGATTAAACTTTGTTTTTATCTGCTCTGACGTAAGCTGCAAACCTTAGCATGTCTGGTTAAGTAGCTTTTTGTCTCCAGTACTCATCAAGCGCTATGTCCAAAAGCAATGGGTTGTTATCAGCTTTCTATATTACTTTGCGGTGTTACAGGTTACATTGGAAAAATATCTGTTCAAGATGAGAGATATTCCAATCTGTGAGACACGATGCAGCTAGAGCAGAATTTAGAGTGATGATAGCAGCTCAGTTGTACTATTTGATTGCTTTGATGAGGTTCACACACCAGCAAATGAAGACCAAGCGTTTAAAAAAAAAAAAAAAGCATAGCAACAGTAACTAAGGAGGGTGTCGCTTAGCCAAGAGTCAGTTAGTAGCTCTTCGGTACCTTAATCAGCAGATGGAGCTTTCCAGTTGTCATGGAATTGTAGATTTTTCTTGAGGGAATGGAAAGTCAGACAATCCAACCCTCTCTTGTTGAGTTTTAAGTCTGTTTGACCTCTGACCACAGCCAGCATCACTGTTGGGTGTAACAAGAAATGTGCTCCATTGCACCTGTAACCATATCTATCAGTGATGTCGGCGGTCCACCTGTGAGTCACTACAGCAAGGTGAGAAGTTAAAGCACTGGAGAGCAGCAAAACCATTTTAAGAGGTGATAAGTTACTCTTAAAAGTGCTCAGAAAAAAAAAAAAAAAACATGACAATTCAACAATGTGCTGATGAAGATCGCATGATATAATTGAAAGCTGTAAATGAACCCTGCTTTGGTGAGATTTTTTCTCAATTATAATATTCTTCAACATCATCTCATTCATTGCTGTGCCATTGAAACTTCATTTCCTGATTTGTTTATTGTGTGAGGAGGGACAACTGATTTGGGCTGGCAGTCAAAACATTGTGAAACCCATTTTTCTCTGTCACTAAATTACTTCAAAGGGAACACAATTGATTTTGGAACTATTTGCTGGCAGCTGGGTTGATTATTTTCACAGTCTGTAAGCAAACAAATCAATTTAACTTGTATGTGTACAGTTCTTGTATCTTGTGTTGGCTGCCTTAGAGGACCAGTGTGTGGGATTTAGTGGCATCTAGTGGTGAGGTTGCAGATGACAACCAACCAATACCCCTCATCTCATGATTGAAAACATAGTGCAAAGCATTGGCTACTTTTTTCTGCCCTAAATTCTTATGATTGGGTATGATTAGATCTTTCAAAATTAACTATTTCTTTGTCTCAGCTCTCAGTTTTAAACATAAACATCACAAATCACAAAGATCAAATCAGGACTGTCGGAATGTAGCGTCAGGTATAGCGCACCCATCACCTAAACATTCCCATTTGACGCGCGTAATGCGCAGCCTTGACGTCGACGCACGGATATAAGAGCGCGCCTCTGCTGTGAGGCGCTGTGTACACAGCCTGAGCGCACAGACACAGTTGACTGCAGCCAAGGGGCCACCTTCTCTATTTCTTCTTCTATCAGTCCTCAACTCTTTCCCGGAGAAGCTCTCTGCGTCCACACTTTTTTTTTTTTTTTTTTTGGAAAGTCTTTGACTCTGTTCACTTATTTTTTTATTTTTAGGCGGAGCCGGTTTCCTCTTTCACACAATTAAGTTCCATCAGATAACTGTGAGCAAGTTTTCAGCACCACGGGCAGAGTGAACAGCGCCGCAGCATGGAGCCGTACACGGTCCCAGGAGCCCAGCTCTCCCTGTCCGATCTCTACTCCGTCATTCCCTTCAATGTCACCTTCCCGGACGAGGATCGCGGCTTGATGGGCGACAGGCTGCAGAACTACACCGAGCAGCAGGGTCCGGTGCGGAGCGCCGCGGGTGTGATCATAGCCATCTCCATCACGGCTCTCTACTCCGTCATTTGCGTGGTGGGACTCCTGGGCAACATCCTCGTCATGTACGGGGTCGTCAGGTAAATACTGCAGTTGTGCTTTTTTAATCACGGTCACTTACTGAGACTGTCACTTGCTTTAAATGACCATGGATAAGAGCGACACAGCTAAAATCGTATGTTGAATTCACCACTGCACTCACTGTAGTGTTATTGTGTGCTTCTAATGGCCCCTGACATTTCAAATCGAGTACTGAGTGTGTTTTAATGATGATGTCACAATTTTAACACATCTTGTTGCATTTTGATACAAACTCTAAATCCTAATTTGGTTTTAGCCTGCATTTGGCTTCTACTATTCCCCTCTTTTCCACGCTCAAAACAAATGTTTCAATTTAATTCAGAGGTTTGATCGTATGAAAAATGTGATTCCTTCACTCAGGAATTACAAAGGAAGTTAGTGGTTTTGTGCAGAAAGGTAAGAATTAAAAAACTGATCCACAATAGACATGATAACATTTGTGCTAGATTTCTTAAGTAGCTCTGTGTGGCCCCATTAAAAACCCTCAAGTCGCCTCTATGAGTGTGAGTTGAGCAGAGGGAGCTGTGTGCTTGTTTGCATTCCTGGCTGCATTGATGTTTTATTCCAAAGAGGGCTGAGGCCAGTGGAACTTCTTGTCTAAAACAGTTTTTTAACTCTGTCTGACCAGTCTGCACCTCAGGCAGAGAGCACTACTCAAACAGAGTCCCCATTAGCTCACACAGATCTGTGGACCATCAGCCACGTACTCCACTGTCCACTGGGTTTCAGTGGAAATCCTGCACTTAAATATTCAGGTTTGTCTTTGGTCTCTGAAATAAAGTGTATGTTCTGTGTTTCCATCCTTATTGGCATATAAACATGGATGATAAGGCCACTTTTAATTCAAGCTTTATAGTCAGTAGTTCCAAACATTTATATGCTACAAACTGAGATATTTTAAAGTTACAAGACCTGGCTTTATCTTTTACAGCTTATGTCTCTTGCAGCAGCTCTGCTTGTCCTCACTCATCATATTGGTCACCTTCTAATCTCTGTATGTGTTCCCCCAACATCAAATGAAGCATTAATTACTCCAGCTGCACCAGTGCATTAAACAAGCAGGCATAATTCATTTAAAATGCCCCATTTTCAGCAGAGGATAACACAGCCAGGTGGAGGCAAAGTGTTTGAGGCCTGTGGTCATTTTTCAGCCCGCAAACAAGACATGACAGGCTGAATGTGCACAATAAGATACTCTTAAAGGGGATCTAAATATTTGTTGGTATTATCTTAATGTTATACAGTGAAAGAGAGAAGCAGGAGTAGTGACAAAAGAAAACAAATGATGGTTAAATATTGGAAAAGCCTTAAGCAAGCCATTTTCTACAAGTGGCAATCTTTGGATATTGAACCAAGAAAAATGCATAAATATTTATAACCCTGCCCATTATTTCCATTCAAGAGTCAAAGTGAGAATTATGGGCATAACAAGGCACTAAGGCAAAACAGAATGAGGGAGTGAGGGAGGAAAGAGGGGGAGAAACAGGAGATGGATGAGAGCTTGGAAAAAAGCAGTGAATCAAATTGTGCACAGCGATTCTCCTGCCATTTGTGTTTGTGTGAGTGAGAGGAATCATCACTGATGCCAGACTCCCCTAGAGACGCTGGCAGAGGGAAGCTGAGCACATTAACCGGCCCCGTCAGAATATATAATCTCCTGTGGAACATCTGCAAACTCTGCAGGGAGGGAACTCAGAGAAGACACACAAACTTAGACACCGATGATGTAATAATAATGAAAGAAACACTAGGTAACCACTGACCTCCATGTGGGAATCATTTATCCTCCTTTAGTTTTTAAAACAGTCAAATGCACACTATAGATTCACTAGCCTAACAATTTCATTCTGTATTGCCATTATGGTGGCACTAAATGATGACTTTGAGGCAAAAAGACAACCACACTAGCGTTTTAAAATTTTAATTGGCAAAATCTCAGTCTTGGTTGCTTTGGCGATCCCTGTGGTTTCAGGTGGTAACAGCAAGTGTGTTTTTATAAATCAGGTCCCAGAGTTTGACAAAACTTTTAACTCAAGATCAGTCTATCCTCTATTGGTCTCACAGAGGGTGGGTTCAGGTATTTTGCAGAACAAGGACTATAATAAGTACAGATAAGTAAATAATACTATTAATTAATACTACAAAGAAATAATTAGAAGTATATCAAATAAAAATAAGAATAGGTTAGATAGAAGATACAGTATACAAAAGCAATTAAAGCTTAACTCACTAAACAGGCAATGTCCACTTACTACTTTTCTTTCAGAGCTTTTAATCACACCACATGGTCTTCCTCAGCAGATAGACCTGTGATAATTGTTATTATGTTCGTAAAGCTCCACATATAGGCCACTGAGTTATTTGCATCGTAACTGAGTAGACGCCATGTGCTGAGGAAGGCTGTGACATGAAAACCCTGGCACCCATAGGACCCTTAGGGTGAAAAAATGCATTATGTTTAAAATCTTTGTTCATTCATATTTTGCTTTGGTCCTGTCGAAGTTCCCAAAACAGCACTGGAACAAATCCTGTCAGCCATGAAGGAGCTCTGGCTACGCAGGTTTGCATTACAGTCCTGTTTCTTGCTCAAAATGACACATCAACCACCGGGGGCAACGAGCAGGTTACTCTGTTAGAAACACAGCCAGAGGGACTCGTTTATCAGTTTACAGCACAAAACACACAAATTGTGGGCTGAGAAGATTCACTGCATCAAATTGTTGCAAAAAGAAGACTAACGAAGAGAGCCAACAATTACTGAACATAATGATAATCATTTATCGTACTTCATAAATGGTCATTTTTCAAGGAAAATGTTTCCTTGTTTCAGCTTCTAAATTGCAAGAATGTTCTGCTCCTCTTCATCTCCTGTGATAGCAAACTGTACATCATTGATTTGGAGTGCTGATCTAATAAAAAAAGCTATTTGAAGATGCCACCTCATGGTTGGAACATTTTTATACACATTTTTCATTATTTACTGACATCTTAGAAACTATCAATTCAATCAGTGAAACAAGAACATAATCATCAGAATAACAGATAATGAATCGTTAGTTGCAGCCCAAGTTTGATAGAATGATAATCCTTATGATTATAACTCATGATTAGTGTAACATTTTTACTTAATCTGTCAACTATGTTTGCAATGAATCATGTCTAAAATGTCAGACACAGTGGAACATCATTAAGATATTTAATTTAGAATGATATTAAAAGAGAAAAGCAACAACAAATATTGACATTTGAGAAGCTGGAACCAGAGAAATATTTTTCTTGATAAATAAATTAATGGATTGCCAAAATGTCATTTGATCTTGATTAATCATTTCAACAATAATTCAAATTTTGACTGAAGGAACCAAAAGTCCATATGAAACATCTTTGATTTATTCTCTCTTCTTCCTTTCTTTTCATCTGATGCATCAGGCTGCCTATAAATTTGACAAAAGTCATACATTTTACATACTTCCCTACACTGAGTTTTCTAGATAGAGACACTCAAATGCACACAAAGCCCATTTACAGAAGAGTCTGCATGGATGCTCACATCAGTGTGATTTGGGCATTGGGCTGCTTTGAGAGTCCCCAGTGTGATTGCTGATGGAGAGGCTGAAACTGACACCTCTTGAAATGGACCATGTTGGATAGGTCGGAAGCATGAGCTGTCCTCTCTTCTGCCTCAGCACCTCTTGCTGCTGCCACACCTGTTAGATAAGAAATGGCTCAGTGCTCCTGCAATTTATTATCAAGTGGCCTCCATTTGAAATCAGTTTGATGTGCACCAAGCCGAAGGCTGGATTACTTTGTGTGAAAGTGGATTCTTAACTGAGCTGCTTCTCATGTATTATTGTTCCAGTTCGACTAAGAAAGCAGATCTTGGACAGTATTTTCGTACTGTGCATTTATAGTATGTTTTGGTGAATGTAAAAGAGTCTCTACAGCTTCAGGAAGATCATTTTTTTCTTAAATGGGTGTGGAAATTTGGCTGATAATGTCAATGCCTGTTGCCAGTAGCAGTGTGTGTTTGCGTGCCTGTGTGGATGTGTATGACTCAGGTTGTGGGGACTTAAATCTGTTTACACAGTCACACTGTGGGGACTCTCCTCCTTTTTGGGGACAAAAAGCAAGTCCCCACAACATAGATCATTAAATTTTAGGGTGAAGACTTAAGTGTTATGGTTAGGGAAACCTCAAGGGAATCAGTGTAAGTCTATGTAAATCCCTAAAAGCGATGGAAACGTGTGTGTGTGTGCGTGCGTGCGTGTGTGTGTGTCAGTCTATTAATTCCCCGGCTGAGTCAACATGGCCAATGTGTCTCACTGTTTGTTGATAGAAACACCACAGAGTCAAGCCTGACTTGTGTATCAGCAAATAAAGGATTGATTTGCGTGGATGTAGCCACTCACTAGGCCATTTAACTGCAACTAGCATAGAGATAAAGGATTAAGACTGATTTAAATAAAAATTCTAATTCTCTGTGGCTCAATGTGGATCTGTATGGAGCTTGAAACTGAGAACAGGCAGTAAAAGATTATCAGAATAATTCAATGAAAAAGTGATATGCATTATTTATTGAAAGGATTAAAATGTATTATATAAAGAGGTATCTGTCTTATATTTAGCCTGCAATCACTTGATATAATGAATTTACACTTTACTATTGTTTTCAATTATTAGACTTGTTGTTGACATTTATCTTTTGCTCATTTTATTTTTCAGCTTCTTGGCTGTCCTGTTTTTTGGTCCTGACACACATTTCATCATTTTTCTATTCCCTAGCGTTTTCCCAATACTTATGATAATGAGATGGGATTGTTCACATGTCAGAGCAGCAAGTAGTACAGGGCTGGTGTGTGTGTGTGTGTGTGTGTGTGTGTGTGTGTGTGTGTGTGTGTGTGTGTGTAACATCAGTAAAGAAAATGAGAGGACTGTGGCTACCCAGTTTAAATGAAAACACACTGAGCAGTAGCTTTTTCAGTTAGCTACCCAGCTGAAGCTAGCTATTGTGTACCACTGTAGTGTATATGTATCTAATGTTTTACTTGACAGGCAGCACTAACAATGTTAGCTAACAGTACAATTGTCGTTGTCTGGTTTATTTGATATTATAAAAAGGGAGACGTTAGATGATGACACATGGACTGAACTGAAGTTCCTACATTTCTTCCAAATCATCCATGAAGCTCTGATACTGCTGGTAACTCTCTTGCTTGGGTTAGTTTGTTGCACTGTATGTCTGTTTGCTGACTTTGTTGGTTACTGTTACAAGTAAGGTTGCCAACTGTCTCATATTAGCTGGGACTTCCCATATATTGGGCTAATTTGGTTGGTCCCATACAGGTCCTCCCTTGTCCCATATTGTGACTGTGTACTCTACTCTGTAACCACCAGTAGAACACACACTTACATATCTTCAATCTGATACAACAGCAGTAGCAATGAAATTAAAAAAAAAAAACAAACAAAAAAAACTTGTCTGTGGGTCACCTGGCCAGGTGAGATCACCTGTCATCCTATCACAGGGCCCCATATGCTTTTGAACATGTTTCACTTTTTGATGATGTAAACCTCTGTAAGTGGCTGCACTGTGCTCTGCACTCACCCTTGAGCGAAGAGCAAATTTCGTATAATCTGTAGACAGCTTTAAGATCAGCCGTGTTTTGTTTCATGACTTCGATGTCAAGAACCACTTTGAAGAGGAGGCACTTGGGAAGAAAGAAAGCTGAGATGATTATAATGACTGTTTTAGACTGCGGGATATTTTGGATGATCTGTCCCCAAGAGAAGGGGAGCCAGTGTATTTCACAGTTTCGACCGATGCCACAGACAAGGGAAAAGGAAAAACATTTATTCCTTTTTAGATAGTCTAGTGTCTGATGTGTAGTGCAAGCTACTTGATGTTTATGAAGACAGTGATAAAACTGCAAATGGCATTCATCAAGCTGTGATGAACTGTCTGGAAAAGCATGAAGTGGATATTGCACTCATCACAGCCTGTGCAGTAGATAATACCAGTGTCAGCTTTGGGAAGCAGCACTGTTTACCAGTTATTGAGCTGTAGCAGCAGTCTCATTCTGAAAACTTAGTGCTCAGCTCACATAGCTCATTACACCTGCAAGCACGCCTGCGGTTAGCTGTCAATGGATATGGAGTCAACTGTTTTAAAGATCTACAGCCACATCTCTATATCTGTTTCCTGAACAGAGGAGCTACGTGCATTTTTTTTGCATTTGCTGATGTTGGGTTAAGGATTTGAAATTCTGTGTTTGCACACCATGGCTGTTTCTTCATCCAGCTGTCCACCATCTCCTGCAAAGACCTGCCCTGTGGCACCCAAGAGGATTTTGGAGGATGGGGAAAAGACTTGGACGTGCTGAGATTTATCTGTGCTTTTTCCTCACCATGAGGGGTGTTTTGGACAAGCTCATAAAAAAGCTGGAGGACACAAAGCTCTGCATCATAGATGTTTACAGGGAAGTCCAAAACTTCAAAATTAAGATGCTTTAGTGGAAATTTGGACAGCTTTTTTGCATACCTGACCAAGCAGCTGATGGACAAACAAGTGTCAGCATGAAGGTCCAAGCAGCAATGGGACAAGTGGTTTGAATTTTCACCACAAAATGTAATGGTGAAACTGAAGCCAATCAGCTTCCATGAGGAGCCCTTCTTTGCTGCCCTGGAGCAGGTGGAGGCTGCCCTCAAAAAAATAGTCATTACGTACCAACTCCATGAAGAGTTTGGTGCTAGCTGGGAGGAAGTACAGACAGCTGGACAGGATATCACAAAATCCACTAGTAAGAAGTGGGTCGCAATTTTCCAAAATAACATGTTCAAGATTGTCTCATTGTCTGCAGTGTGCGAGGCTCAAATGCTTTGTAGAGGGGATTTTATCTCCGATGATCATTAACAGACTGAAGAGCAGATCAAAGACAAACTCCAAAATATCTGAACTGTAACTGTAAGGACCTCTCTCTGGCTGTGCAAAAGGACAAAAGACTACTTGAATCATTCAAGAGCAGCAAAAAAAAAGATATTTAATAAAAAAGTGGACTTGGTGAGTCTCTTTTGCATGTGAAATGAGAGTTTGTTGCTTTGTATGTTGATTTCTGCTGTCCATGATGATGAAATACTGCCTTTGTAGTTGAATGAGAACATGAATACAGAGTTCAGGGTGCACCTTCTGTGAGTCTCTGCATACAGAAGTTCCTTTAAATTCATCACCTGTAGGATTAACAAGAAGGTGATGACTTTTATGTTTTCAGGTTATCCGTGTGTCCATATACCCACCACTTTTTGTCCCTTATGTAGCAGTGGCCTCCCTAGTTACAAGATGTTACACATGTTTCAGCACTATGCAATGGATGAATATATATACAGTATCTGTTGCTGTTGTTTACATTCCCCTGGATGCAGAGTGATCACTTCCTGGATGTATAAATGTGTAAATTCCATCTAGGACCAACCAGCCAGGATTATAGGAGCCCACTATACTTATTGTGTAGGCTAATTGTCTTCCCTGAATAATAAGGTTGATTATTATTTTGTTATATCATTGAAAAAGGATGTATTATTCAATTCCAAATAACAGCTATTATAATATCATTATCATTAGTTTCCCAGAGACCAAAAAGCCATGTGAATAAAAATTATATTTCTGAGCGTTAAACAAATGAAATCTAACATTTAAACTTTAATAGGCTCTTGTTGTTGCAAATGCCAAATGCAATGGCTAGAAATTTGACATTCAGACTCTAATTAGGTCTCATCTGGTTATTGATCACAAACAGCCAATCAGAACTGCAAGACATGAAGAATTTTCATTAGCTGTTTCAATAGAAAACAAGAAACATACCAAGGGAAAGCCTGAGGCTACTGAAAAAAGCAGAAGTATACGCTATTCTATATTATTGGCCTATTTATCTTAACTAAGGAAACAAGCTAAATTGCTTTGAAAGTTAGTGTTAGCCCTGCTTGGTGATTCTCTGCCAGTTTCTTCACTGTTCCAGAGACGATACTTTCAGTCGTAGTGCGCTTGAGGCCATCATATCCCTCTTGTACATTTGTATCCACCACGATAACATGGTGTATCCTCTGGAGAAATAAGCGCTTTCGTGGGGAAGAAATTCTTTATTTCCTCCACACAGACCACATTGTTTTGCAAGTAGCTTCAACTAGTAGTTTCAACTGGCCTCATTGTGAATCTTTAGTTTAATCTCACCTTAAACAAACGCCCTCCCCCCCAGAACACCTCAGCTCCCCCCTTTCAGAAATATTGCTTCCCATGGTACCACCACCTATTGAGAATCTCAACTGTAAAAGGTTTTCAGATGAGCCAAAATATGACTGAATACATCAATAGATAATAATACAGTTAGTTTCATGATTGCAATGTTAATGTATAAAGACATACAGCATAAAACATTAGATTTTTAGCTCCAGTCAGTTAATAAAATAAATATATATATTTTTAACTATCTTTCATTGATTCTTTTTTTAACTCCTTACTTTTCCTATTTTATAGGTGTCGTTAACTTGCTTATCTTTTAACCATTTAACACGACATATTCCATTTTCCTCAGGTCACTGATGGTCAGCATTTGCCACAGTCAGTGGAGGCTGTACATGTGCATTCAAGCATGTGCGGTTTTGAGACTATTTTCTTCTCTTGTGGCACCGTGTGTGAGGGATTGGATAGCCATGGCAGCCTTCTAGCAGGGAGTCCACGCTGTAAGGAAGCAAAAAAAAAAAAGGAAGTGGGTGATTAAAACATCACAGAGAGTGACTGTGCCAAAGAAAAACATGTTTCAATGTAACGTGAAAAAGGCATCACATTTAGATTTGTTGGTGCATATATGCTTCTCCGAGCCTACAAAAAGAAAGATGGGTTTTTAAAAGCTTTCCCCTCTGAATTATATGATGAACAACTCACTAAAATATAACCTCAGGACCAGTGATGTGATTATGCTATTATTGCACTGACTCTTACAATAATAGCATAAAATAGCTACCCGGCCGCCACTTCTGCCCACTTTATGGTTCTTTGATATCCTCATAATGCAACCAAGCTCCTTTGTGCCAGTGAGGATGTCATATAATATCTCGGGGCCAAGAAAGCAACACCAGCCAATCCCAATTCTCGTTTGTTTTATGATTTACCATACTTGTGTGTATAAGCAGACCCTACAGTGAAAGCTACAGACTTACATTATTTTTAACCCCTATTCCAGTATTTAATGTCAAATCTCCACAGGGTCATAATATACCAGGTAAGCGTTTCATCTAAGATAAACCCTGCACTTGTTTACTGAAAGGAGGGAGAAAGTGGAGGTTTTGCCGTCAAGTGGGATACATTGTGTGCGGGCCTGTCTTGGATGAGACAGAGCGGAAAGCAATTTCTATGGAATCACGGTTCAATTATGAAAGTGACGATAAGAATAATCCTCTCCCCATGTCAAAAGGCAGGCTTTGGGTGCTGAACCAAAGGCTCTGAAAAGATTGAGATGCAGAAGTAAACAGACAGCTCTTTTTGTGAACTGTGTGAGTCTATAATAGAGTTTTTAGTGTCTCATACGATGACTGTGATGGAAAAATGGTGATTTTCCTTGTCCTATCAATGACTGATGCTATTTTACCTTAATGTCTATGTAGTGGTTTTATGTGTTTTACAAGAATTCAAGGCATTACATTAATATTGTGTTTGTTTCACAGACAGCCCTTACGTAACTATCAAGAGCTCACTGCTGTCTTTTTCTGTAAGAGGAACTTAATACAGACATCGGATTAGGAAGATCAAACATACAAGGGGATGTTCAAACCCAGCCATCTGCTGCTGACTTCAATGAGTTCACTGTTTCCTTTTGTCTGGATTGAGAGATGGAAAAAAAAAATAAGGCTCAATTCATTTTATAGAGTCATTGTTGTATGGAGGTGTGTTGCAAATTCACATTGAATGGACACACCTTTGATCTACAAGATGAAGGGATAACATAAAAAAACAGCTGTAACTACTGACCTTAAATATGACTTCAGCCCAATTTGGATGGGATAAAACTTACAGGTAAAGCATGGGGTGAAATATTCACTGTGCCCTCTGGTAATTTTACTCAGATATCCAGACAGCACTTTAAATGTCAGGAAATTACAGGATGTGCTTTGTAATTGACACAGACATTCAGCATAACAAAACCAACAGAGGAAGCCAAAAGCCTCCTGGCTGGGGCTCAGAACACTGAAGGGGAGCTATAGAGACGTGTTAGGCAAGCCTGTGTGAGGTGAATTTGAGCCAAAACTCATTGTCCTTCTTGGAATCATAACTCAGTCAAGTCTTAACACACAGACACGAAACACATACTCCAATGTCCATCACAAGAAGAGGCCCAAATCTGGTTGAAAAAGAGGATTCAAGACTTGCCTTAGAACCACATATGGCTGACATCGTAATAGGACTTGTAATGAGCTTTACAGGGTCTTGCCCTCCGTTATGTTTTCTGTCGTCATATTGGTTCACAGATAGCCTTTATGTTGGTGTTAGCATGTTTGCCTCCATCAGATTAACAAAACCATCTTTTAACTACTCCATTTTCACCCTGAAGTCAAATTTCACAAAAAAGCTTACTGAAAAGAGGACACTGCAGGTAGCATGAAAAATCAACCCACCTCCCCCAGAGAAATAAAGGTCTGAATGGGGCTTTAATTTCATTTAAGTGTCGCAGTAAGTCATGTCATTGATCCAGCATGCTCAATAGCACCTCCCTGTTACTGGTTTCCCTGAATACAATGCAGCCGTTAATTATGTACGTAATTACACCTTCTCTTTTCTTGCTATGACATCAACAGGCCTACTCCCCCCCATGATTAAATACAATTTAGAAAAGTTATTTCTATTTTAGCCCAGGTTAAATTTGTACATTTGAACCAGATTTCCCCCATCTGCAAAGAGGAGACACAGACAGTAGTCAGGAGACAGATGTTGGAGCTGACCGTGAATAATGGAACAACTGATGGGACTCTTTGACAGCAGTCATTGTAATTATACTCTCTGATTCAGATGAAAGCTTATGTTCACATCAGACTGATTTATTATATGAGACAAAATCTCACAGAGTTCAGTCCCTAATATATCATCAACGGACCAACTCCCAAAAGGGTTTGATACACATCATCAATTCAACACTTGATGACCTTATTTCCAGCTAAGGTATAAATCTTATCTGTGAGTTCAACAGCTCACAAACTCTTGTCAGGCAACTTGAAGGAGTTGGAAGGAAGACTCAGTCGCACAAGCATGGCATGAGCTTAGTGTTGGCTTGCCAGAAAGACATCACATTCATGGACCCCAGGAAGAGCAATTGTTGCCAAACCTAGGCAATAATTAATGTGGGCCCCAATAAATAATTAGCATCACAGCCTTACAGGCTCACACCAGAAAGTGGCAGAGATAGCTTGTTATAACACTTAAAGGTTGTTCATGAAGCTAGCTTGCTTAGTAACTCCATTTTTAACTAGCATTAGTTAGCTGATTGGTTGCTTTCACTATGTTTACAATCATTGGCTTATTCACAAGCTGTGCAGCTTGTAATATCCAGTTGTATTCATGCAAGCATATAGCTTGGACTTTATCACCTGACGTTATCACTGTTACTCACACTCATGCCAGTGCAGGTTCATGAATTTACCAGTATTGTCTAGTTCAATGTCAAACTCCTGCCTCTTTCTATTGATCATCCCTCAGTGTTATCCCGCTTGGGGAGTTTGACTGTCACGGTTGGATCAGATATTTGCCACTTAAGACATGACACTAATTTTATACCAAGCCATCAAACCAGGCAGGTTTCATTAATTGTGTGCAAGAAATAAGCCTTTAATCAGTTCCACCAATAAGACATGGTTATTAACTCAAAAGTAAAGTAAAAGTCCCTTGTAAGCTGACTAAGCCCAATAAAAACTACAAAAAGTGTAACAGCAAAAGCAAATCTAACATTATTTTATACATTGCTAATGCTGAAAAAGGATGCCTGATTCCAAAAAAGTGTATAAAACACCATATAAAATAAACAGAATGCAGTCATTTCAGAGCATGTTTACTGACAACAGTTTAACAAAGTGTCCCTTAACCCATGTAGTAATTTCCTTTAAACAGTCATGTGTCATCCTTGCTTGTGAACGACTGAGCCTTTCCAGGATGGTCCTTTCTACCCAATCATGATGCTATCACCTGTTACCAATGAACCTGTTTACCTGTGGAATGTTCCAAACAGGTGTTTTTGGAGCATTCCACATCTTTCCCAGTCTTTTGTTGCTCCTGTCCAACTTGTTTGAAACGTGTTGCTGCATCACATTCAGAATGAGCAGGTATTTGCAAAAATCAATGAAGCTGATGAGGTCAAACATTAGATATACTGTCTTCATACTGTTTTATATTGAGAATATGTCATAATGGAAAGCAATTTATCACATTCTGCTTTATTAAAGTTTTACACAGCATCCCCAAAAATGGAATATCTTGCTGAAAATATGAAGCCCCCTCCCATTACTGCAACCACCAAGACCCCTAGGTTATTGTTTATCTTGCCTGTGTGACGCATGAGCAGAATTAAAATCCATTCACACATCCATTGAGTCATTCCGCTTGTATTCTAATGGAACAGAACAACAAAGATTACACACACCAATATAAATGTTGTTTCTCATTTTTCCTCTCTATTATTTTATCTACCATCCTTATTCATTCAGCCAATTCTTTATCATTCAAAACTACAAAAGAGGAGTCTGTTCACTTCCATATAGTATCAACTTAATGTATTCATACAGTATTGTGACATGTATTACGCAGTTTATTTTAAAATTTTGTATTTTCTGGTCCCCAGTGCTTGCCCTTCGGGCAGTCTGCTGTGCATGTAAGTTGGATTGTTTCTAGATGCAGTGATTTAAAAATTCTGCAATCTCCTAGAAAACGAGATAAGATATGATTTATACACCATATGAATACATCTTGCTAGGTTGCTGACAAGAGAGGCCTTTTTGAAAATAAGCCCTATATCTCAGAGGAGGATTCTGACCCCAATAAACCAATGTTGTAGCAAATAAAACAAGTTCCATGCTCATGTCCATTGCTTTTTCATATACATGACAAAAATATCTTCATCTCACATACAGAGGAGCTCACAGTCCCACGCTAACAGCAATGTCCAACACATACAATATATATGAACCTCAATTCAATAACAGTAGTATTTCTTTTTGCAACTCTCTGGTGCTTTTTGTGCAAGTAGGCTACTTGATCAGAGGCCAACAAGCCAACTGTAGCCATTATCTCAAATCACTCATTTAGAAAAAATAACTAAGCTGTGAAGAATGAGCATTAGACAGTCACAGCTCTACCCTGCAAATCTATAGCATGAAGGAATTAAGTCTTCATCCAAGCCATAAAAACATGCAGCACAGTGAAAATCACTTTCAAATCCCCATATCCCATAACAGAGACTTCCATACCCAGCTGCTCTCATTACGGCTGCTGCTTACTGGCAACACTTTCTCTCTCCTCTGTGATCACAACCAGATACACCAAGATGAAGACAGCCACAAACATTTACATCTTCAACTTGGCTCTTGCCGATGCCTTGGCTACCAGCACGCTGCCCTTCCAGAGCGCCAAATACCTCATGAACACCTGGCCTTTTGGGGAAGTCCTGTGCAAGCTCATTATTGCCATAGACTACTACAACATGTTCACAAGCATCTTCACCCTCACCATGATGAGTGTGGACCGCTACATCGCCGTGTGCCACCCTGTCCGGGCGCTGGAGTTTCGGACGCCGGTCAAGGCTAAGTTGATCAACGTGCTCATCTGGGTTGTGTCCTCTGCGATTGGGGTGCCTATTATGATCATGGCTGTGACCAAAGTCTCAGACAATGGTGAGATAGTATTTTCTTCTACTGTTTTATCTTTCATTATCAATTCAAGTCTTCATGCTTAGAACCAGGATTAGCTGTCTTCCAGAACTGGATGAGCCATACATATTCAACTCTGTAAAGTGCTAAAGAACAGACACAATTCACAGTTCCTGGGTCTTCAACATTTCTTGATCAGCTTAATTAGCATTTATTAGGCCAAGTTTCTTGTCCTTAAGGCCTTCATCAGAGCTGACATGTCACACAAAGGGAAAGTAAAAACAATGGTTATTATGAATCTAGTCCCTAGTCCCATTTTGGATTTTCAGAGTGAGCGGAAAAGCCTTTGAAACATTAGGCCACTGGATCCTCCAGTCCAACCTGAGGGTAATATTTTATTGTCATTAGTAGTTCAGGGTACTGTACCACTTTTTTACTCACCCAGAAACATAAAATCTTCCAGATGTCTTTTTTTGTATGTCTGCATACGTTTTAAGGCATTTTGATTGCTTACATTACTTCAACTTCAGTCACAGCTCACATCACAACTTTTAAAAGGCAAAATATCTTTATATGCATAGAATATATTCTTGATAGTTTTTAATTTGCACAGCAGCAACAACAGTGGTATTTGGGGGTTGAAGTATATTGTGATTACAGATGTTTCTATGTAGCTTTGGCTTTTTAAAACCATAAACCAGTATCATAATAGGAACATAACCATACATTAAGAAATTCTTTCTAATTCTACCTGCACTCTTTTCAGGTAAAATCATGTGCATGCTGAAGTTCCCTGACCCTGACTGGTACTGGGACACAGTGACAAAGATCTGTGTCTTCATCTTTGCATTTGTGGTTCCTGTGATGGTCATCACCATATGTTACGGCCTGATGATCCTGCGTCTGAGAAGCGTTCGTCTGCTCTCAGGCTCCAAGGAGAAAGATCGCAACATGCGCCGCATCACCCGCATGGTGCTGGTGGTGGTGGCAGCCTTCATCATCTGCTGGACCCCCATCCACATCTTCATCATCGTGAAGACCATGGTGGAGATTGACAGCAGAAACCCTTTTGTGATAGCCAGCTGGCACCTGTGCATCGCCTTGGGCTACACCAACAGCAGCCTCAACCCTGTCCTCTACGCATTTTTGGATGAAAATTTTAAGCGGTGCTTCAGGGATTTCTGCCTTCCCTGTCGGACCCACGTGGAGCAGAACACTCTCACCAGAGGCCGCAACACCACCAGGGAGCCGGTATCCATCTGTGCTCCAACAGAAGCGGGGAAGAAGCCAGCATGACTAGGCATGGACTGGGTCCCCCACAGTTCTCGCTCAAGGAGGATCCAGCAAGATTTACAATCAGAGGTCACCCAGATCTCCACAACAGAGTTCTAAGAGATTTTTATGAGAAAAAGCTAGTCTGAAAGAACGGAGTCATATCACTTATTCTCTTCAATTTGGCTGACATACTAGACATTCAAAGGCAGAGCTAAAGATAATGGAAAATTCACTCTTTTCTGTCTTCTCACAACAAAGTGGAAATATGATGCATTACAAAGACCATGACCACAGATGGATGATAGCCCAAAAAGCGTATCCAAATGTTAAAGCAAGATTACGAAACAGAAAATCCCCATATTATCATTTTTCTGACCAAAGGACCAGAGTACAGGACTTTTGAATGATCAAAAAGCACAAAGAACCACCTACAGGTTTTTCTCTTGTCAAGCACAGACCGCAGCATTAAGATACCATCCGTCAGAGTGCACAGTAATAAAATCACCTGACTGTCAGGGTGACGATGTGCTACAAACGACAGAAGTGTGAATCAATAAGCTTTTCAATTCAAGTTTGTCATTCCTTATAAGGAACACTTTTCCTGTGCATTCAAAGCTATAAATGAGATTTTGATAATTATTTTGAAGGAGAAAAACCAACATCAGAGAGAAAACCTTTTCATCTGTGTCACAAAACATATGAGCCTTACAGAGCAGAACCACACAAATGATACCCACCAACAGCTGGATGATGAACTATGGCATAGTTTGTTGCACGAGACGGTCGACCACCCTCTACATGGAGAGAAAGGAAATCTTGTTTGAAAATATCTGTCATAAAGTCATAATCAAGCTTAGTTTGTGGACAGAAACTCTGATGGCCTACTTGACTTTCATGGGTGGTATCAAGCCCGCATTGAGACTCTGAACAGAATCACTAAGGAAACATGCCACTGAAGAACACTCACCTTATTGGTTCATTGTTTAAAACAATTTTGAAAAGTCAAGGAAAACCCTAAAGTTTAGACGGAGAGCAGTAGAACCATGTAGAAGGAGATGTCTGTCTTGATGTCTACAAACAAACTGCTTCAAGGAGATTATCGATCTGCATTATAAATGAGCAGCCTGCAATCTGTCACACTGAATATCTATAGCACACTGAAGACATACTGAATGGCATTAACCAGCGCTGTAATTTATTCTGGGTCATTTATTTACTCCAACATTGACATCAATCAATTGGGAGACATCAGTCAATGGATGCCATTACATTAATGACCATATCAACTTTGCATACCAGATGAGGCATGTCAAAGGTAATAATGCAGAGTTTTTGGGAATTTGTTGTCATGTGGTGATATCTTGAAGGCTTAATATGAGTTGACATGCAAACATGTTAAAATATGCGATAGATTTGATTAATGTTGAAATGTTGAATTAGCATTATGAAACATATGGTAAATATGGGAGAGTTAATGAATATAAATCAAAGAAGATGAGGGTCTAAGGCAAGAAGATGCTGTATGTTGCGCAGACTGCAAAGCCCATTGGGGTTAATTTGTGATTTTGGGTTATACTTATATAAATAGAATTGACTTGACTTGAAAAACAAAAGGAAAAAAAGTCAATGAATGTGACTTTGTAGATAATAAAAAAAGTTTTTGCATTTTAAGAAATTTGGATTCAGCCACAGGTGAAATGACTTTGGTGTGCCTGTGATTCTGTACGCTTTGTTTACACTTTTAGGATTGTAATATGTCACAACAATGCTTTTGACTCATGTGGCTAAAAAGAAAAAAAAAAAAAACAATCCAATGCTTAAATGCTCTGTTTTCAGATTCAGCAATTTGCTCATGGGTCTTGGGACAGAGACAACAAATACTGAGGACTCTGTGTGCAAATAATGACAGTGGTGATTTAAAGTGTATTGTATATACCTGCTCTCTGCTTAGCTTCTGTCAAGTGCTGCATCTGTCAAGAGTGCAGGATATCTCTCAGCTACCATTGCTTTTGCAAATTCAAGCTATATAAGGGCAGAATGACAGAAGTGTATAGAGTTAGTTTTCCTAAAAAGAATGACAAGTGTGTGTTATATTTTGACAAATAGACAAACGCTCATTACTTCATATAAACTGATTTTAGAATTTCGAAAATATTAGAAACAAAAAACATAACATACCAAGCACATTCAGATTCAGAATTGAGGTATGTGGGTGAGTGTGTGTGCATGATTTTCATTTTATTAACACATGAATCCTTGTGTTGCTTTTCATCACACTGTATAAGAAGAATTAATCTCATTGGTGATACTTTGTCATTCTATCAGATTCAAATGGTTTCAATTGTTGGTTAACATGCTGTCGTTGTAATTTTCTCTGCATGGTGGAGTCTAATCGAAACAATCAGTAATACTTCACAACCTCATTGAACAAAGCGACAATGACAAAGTATCAGAGGTAGAGGTATCCAAGTGTAACTGATCAATGCTGATCATCCAGTGTTGCCTACCAGCACCAGAGGCTTCAATCTTTACAAACAAGCAGTCTGCTCCACACCTCAGGGTATTTTACTACTAAACCCACCCTCCTAGAGCCCCACGGGCCCCCGTGACCTCTAAACTTCACTCTCATTTACTACGGAATAACCATGGGGATGAAGTTTCCTTATTACTATCATAATTAGGAAAGGTTAATAAAGTTCTTACTGAGCCTGCAAAATAACAGCTTCTTTCATTTGTTTTCCAACAATATCCACTTTTACATCCCCTAGCATCTGGGGTATGGTTCTTTAAATGGTTATGTTGGTCACTCACAGTCCTTGGTTAAGATTTGTGGCTCTTTCTGACAGAATCTATTAGTATGCTAACGATTAGCTATCATGCTGAAGAGAAAGTGTTTTTTTAAAGAGCTTCAGGAGGCTTACGCCTTCCATCATAAATACTCTTCCTCAAAAATGCTGCATTCACGGCTTCCATGGTATTGAATGGTGCATAGACGTGCAAAGTGCCGAAGTAACTGACCTCCATCCTGA
Organism: Chaetodon trifasciatus; assembly: GCA_037975065.1. NCBI lineage: Eukaryota > Metazoa > Chordata > Actinopteri > Chaetodontiformes > Chaetodontidae > Chaetodon > Chaetodon trifasciatus. The sequence continues at coordinate 3,208,809 of JBBMOE010000029.1, forward strand.
TGAAATCACTGTGGTGCGAGCATATGCGCATATTTGAGCGAATGTGTTGGATGCTTATGGGTGAGGGTTTGAATGTATGGTCACTCAATTTATAGGCCACTTTTTTTTTTTTACATGACCCAAGTTGTGTTTTGAAATGTAATGGGTAGACAAGGATTTTGTTTTTGATGACATATTTGTCAATTAATATTTTCAGATTTTAACCATTAATGTGGTTTCTGGCAGTAACAAACCACAGTATTTCACTGTATGGCAATTATTCATTCAGTCCTGGTTTGTTGTGTTCCATCCATTAACTGTAGCTTATTTGGAACAAGCATACTGTGTGAAACATATTATAAGGTGTCTGGGATATACTGCAAGGAGGTGGGAGGGAACGGTGGGAGAGCCTGGTGTGTGTGGTGAGCCAGCAGAGAACATATGCATACAGAATATGCTAAACAGAGTTCCTATTGATTGTCAGTCTGTTTGTGCAGATTTCATTTTACTGATTGCTCCTTTAATCCCCTTCCCTCATTGCACTCCTGCATTCTTCTTTTTGTACCTTTGTAATTTACCTTACATTGTTGTTGTTAACTATTTTGTCATTTCTCTATTTGATATAAACATACATAAGACTGAAAATGGAACACTGAAAAGCCTGTATGAATATAAATAACTGTACATTTGTGTAAGATGCTAATTTGTTGTGTAACCCATGACAGCAGTACAGTATTTAAAGCAATTGTGCTGATCTCAACACTAATCTAGCTATTTTGCAGCGTTATTCCTTTTTAGCTTCTTCTAGTGTATTTGTTGTATAAAACATTTCTAATGCAACAGCTGTTTCAAGCATTACTTAAACTGTTGGCAAACAAAAATAAAATGAAGCTGAGAAAAAACTGCATGATCTCCTTTTCTGAAAAGCCTCTGTTTTGGTTTCCTGGAAACACCTGGTAATGGGTTAGCGTAGTATTTTTTTTTACTTTTTAAGAGTATTTTTCAGTAGATTTGTCACACGCCAACTTCACCAAAACAAATTCCTCATATGTGTAAAATCGTACTTGGCAATAAAGCTTTTTCTGATTCTGAATCTGATTCTTTTCTTGAAGATTATTGTGCACATAATGGAGTAATCCATCTTGCATGACCATGACTCTAGAAAAGTGGAGAGTGCCTCAAAATCGTCCATCATGACATTGGACTGCAAAGTGCGTTACCACTCGTGCTTAGATAAACACACAAGAGATGGCCCAAGGCCACTCTGAGTCCTAGAGGGTGCTATCCACCACTATCAGAAAATTAAACATCCACTTCTGCATCTCCTCTGCAACTTCAGACCAGCATCTTTCAGTCACCATGGAGACCGACAGCACCACATCCACAGAGTGCTCCAGTGAAGGAGCTGATGAGTTTCTGTTTAATCACGGGTTTCCTTCACTGGCAGCCACTTATCAATTATCCCAATTGCCCTATCCACAACAACAGAAGAGAATTCCTCCCTGATGATTTACCACGGGCTGACCACTTTAACAACGGGGGGGAAGGCTCATACCCCTGATGTGATATTCCCAATAGCTCAATATATGTAGTCTAATATGAGGGATTGTGTGCTGCTGCTGCTGCTGCTGCTGCTGTTGTTGCTGCTGCTGTCATAATAACTCCCAAGATCTTGATGAACAACCCTGTCTCCCCAAAATTACATAAGATGCTAATTTGCAACAGTAAATATATTTTAAGAGAAACATAATACCAACTGAATGACCTTTTTAAATCAACATAAATAGGAAATGTTTTTCATGAATGAATCTCCCCAGTCAAAATAGAGACTTCATTATCATTGTAGAGTGTCTTTAAGGGTTCACTAATATTATTACAGTTCATCCTGTAAGGGTCAGAAATGTCTGCATCATGTTCGTGGTAATCATTTAAATAGTTCAATTAGAGAGGAAAAGTCAGAGGATCACAAGTTAATTGGATACATCGTCTGGGAACTGTAAATGTCTGTGCAAAATGTTGTTCCATTGTTGATGCTGATATTTTACTGGTTAAATGAAAACTTTGACCTGCTGGTCCTAATGACTGAGGTCATTAGGATTCATCCTCTGGGCGCCATCCAGTAGTTGCTGAGATATTTCAGTCTGGACCAAAATGGTGGTCTGACTATCCCTAGAGCCACACTAGCATGGAGTAAACAGTCAAAAATCACTTGTAGCATAAGACAGGACATGTGAGCTTCATTAACATGTAATCGAAACCTCAATCTTTTCCTAAGAAAAAGTACTTGTGTTGCTTAAAATTAACTTTATACATGACTTCGGTGTCAAAGTCCAGCTCTTGTATGTACATCAGTCTGCCTCTGGACAGCTTGCTGGCAAAAAAAAAAACCTCATAGCACTTCCTTAAAAATATGTAATATGGCAGAACAAAAAGTATAAAAGTGTCAATTCCATATGAGCTGATAACTGAGGCAGCATAGAATTTGGCTTTAAATGTGTAAATCTGTGCTGTCTTAATTTATAGTTAATAGAATAGTTTGCTTCCTATCATTCTCAGGTTAATGGTACTCTTCTCCAGGCAGACTCCAAAGAAGCAAATCTGTCTTTCTATCTGTTCAATTGATCATTCGCTAAGCTCCACCTTGCTTAGTTACCACTACTACACCTGTCAAGCTTTCCATTCTCACACTGTACATATGAAGTTTACAATGATAACAATGACGGACTTGGCATCGACATTCGTAGCTGTTTTTGAAAGTCTGGGTCTTCCATACAGAAGTAAACATTTCTAGCTGCCTGTGGATATTGTTGGCTAAAATGATGAGTCGCTAGGAGTTTTTGTAAGTGTAGTTAGCTAATGTAAGCTAATGCTAATTCGTATGACACATTTTAAAATGAGAACCCTATAAAAAGGTCTTAAATGTGTCCTTGATGTGTACATTATATAATGCTAAAAGACTGAGGCTAAAGCTACATAATCCTAATCGTAACATCATCACCAGTTGTTGATCCATGTAATGTACACAAAGAAACAGCATTGTTCAGTGTGGAGCTAGTTCGCTTCATAGCATGGTATTAAAAATTAAAAATAAAAAGGTGTGGTAGTTAAAATTCACAATATTCATTGTAACGATTCCTGTAATTGTTGGATGTTTACTACAGAAAAACATGGTTGGATGAACAATACAGGGTTAGTTTTAGATAAAGCTTTGCTTTATTGTTCACATTTTCAAATGGTATGCTTCACTTTTACAAGCATTTGTGAAGTCTGAGTTTTGGCAAATGTGATGGTATCTAATGCAGGTTTGGCTTGAGCTGCTGGATGGTGGACTTCACCAAAACCAACGAAGAGCAGGACTGAGCTGCGGTCATTACTCTAAATTCAGATATATTTGGATTCTGGCTCACAAACAGTGGATGTGTCAGTTCTGAACAGGTATTTTTCTACCTCACACGCATGTTTTTGTGTTTTCGGTTTTTGAAAGACAAAAAGACACCACGCTCCAAACACTTGAGATACTGAGCATCGCTCTTCTTAGAGCCTCTTGCACACTACATCACCATGTAGAGAGATGCTTGACAGGCCTGCCAGTGTCTAGTTTAGTGAAGAGTCAGTCGAATGCTGAACTGTGTGAGTGCTTTTTCTCTTTTGAAGTATCTTCAGGGGAGCAAGATTCTGTAATAGTGAGACAGCACACATCGATGGGCCATTTCGTTCAAATAATGAGCATGTGTAGAGAACAGGCTAATGGAAATGGATGAAGAGAGAGTCCTTGAGTGTAAATGCCTTTCAGAGACAATCATTGGCCACACCTGTGATCATCAGAGAAAATATCACACATCAGAACTGGTAAACAAGCAATTGACAGCATGCAGTATGAAGTACTCTTTTCACTCTATAGAGATACAGAAGGGCAGATTCAGTGTAAAAGTGCTTCCATAAATTACTTAAACTGTGATGGGCTACCACACATCCACAATGAATTGAATATGTTTATACTTCTCATAAGTACATAGAACATCTCTCATGTTGTGTTTTGGGTCGTTGCTTTAGCAAAGCATCTCTAACTCCTGCATTCCTTCACTGCAAATGGGACACAAGTTGGTGTCTCTCTTGCTTTGGAAGCATACCATTGTCTTTGTTTGTTGTTTGCATTAATGTTCATGCTGGTTTGGTCATATTGTGAACATTTCACTCTTTGCAATAGCTGTATAATTTAAAAAATATATAATGTAATGAGAGAATAACAGAGGGAGGAAAATGATGACTGCTGTTCAGTTGTGGGCCTGGCTTTCCTCTGCCATTGATGCTTAAGTCTGCTGTGGTGGCTGCAGTGGTCTGCATGTGACCTTCCTTTTGTTGGCCTGGCTGGTTGCCGCTCCAGGGCTTTGCATTGTGACTCATAAATCTATACTTGAATGGCTGCGACGGTTATTTAAATGTTTCTGAGGGAAAGTTTGAATTACATACATTTGTCATTACTTTCTTGGTCTTTCACTACAGCATTTCAGAAGATAATTAAATGCTAAAATCCAAATAATATCCCTTTCATTTAAACAATGGAAGATTTCAAACATTTAATTAATAATAAATAATTAATCCATAATATTCTTGTTCAACACATCCCCATAAGCTCTGTGATCATTTTCAAGTTGTTCACCAAAGGATTACAAAGTTCTTCATAGATTTAGCCTCTTAATTTTGGACCCCAGAGGATCCAAGATGCACCTGCCACAGCCTCACAATATCCTGTGGGAAACATTTGTATCACCAAAAAGAGTATTATGTCCATTGTACATAGTGACAATAGGAATGCAGTCAAACACATACAAAGGAGTTCAGGTTGCATCTGTTGTCATCTTTTCTATCAGCTACATATATTACACATTTTGCATTTGAATTTCAATATGATGTGACAGGATATAAAGCAGCAATACAATGCAACAAGATCAGTAAATCATAAGACCATCAAGGAAATCTGCATAGTGTTTTATAAGTATTAAGTGTTGGTGGAGTTAGCGGATATACACCAAGGTTGGTGAAGGTTGGCATTAGTGTTATCCTCCACCTCCTCCTCATACTGTTTATCGCAAACACTAGCAACCCCCATTAATCTCACCTTCCCAAGGTTACAGGCCAGCACACAGATTTCCATTAGAATTCCTCCTGCATCTGAACTGGCTGCCTTGCTGATGGATTTGCAAAATCCTTGGGTTGGGGATCTTGGTCTTACTATGTTTACTAATACTATAATACCTTGAATTTTACCTCAAACTTTTATTCCAAGTAAACTGAACACTGAGCCAATGTTGGTTTGGAATCTGGATGAATTTGTCTCAGTTCACTGTGGTCAGCCATACTTAAAGAAGGGTGCTTGGGTGGATGTGGATGTGCTCCACTGTTCCTTCTGTATCATATAATTTAATTAGAAAGTGATCATTACGGTGGCCAACAAGGGCAAACGCGCCGCAAAAGGCAAAACGTTGCAAACAGAGGAATGATGCAAAACCAAAAACACACAGACACATAAAACAAATGGAACAGAAAAACGCTGCAAGAGAAAAATGCTGCAATCACAGAAACGAAGCAGAAGCAAAAACTTACAAACCCACAAAACAAACGCGAAAGAAAAATGCTGCAAATATCAAAACACACAAACCCCAAAACAACTGCAAGAGAAATGTTGCAAATTCACTCCACAAAACGGAAGTGCGCCAGGCCACTAATACTGCACAAATTGAAATATTTCATTAGCATCATGCAACATGTTTTTCTGGGAAATACATTACAAAGCAGATGCTGTAGCTGAAGAAAACATACATTTCAGTTTCAGTTGGACTTCTGACACATTTGGATTACACAAATATCTCCCAAATAACATATGTATGTAAACCTATGCTGGATTCATATCCTGTGTAGGTTCAGGTGCTTCAGGAAAATGCTGTCAAGTGCTGCTCCAGCTAAACTTTAAAATTGCTGCACAGCATTATTCTCAACCAAAGTTGTCATGACTACAGAAAGCCCTGCCAGTCCATGACCAGCGTGGGGCTCTGCCAGCAGGACGTGACTGTCGGACTGATGATTGCTTTAATCCATGGAGCTAACCTCTGTGAGGGATTGAAATCAAAAACAGATGGGCGTCATCATTTATGGTAGACTGCATGCAGGCATAATGACAGGACTTACCCTGCAGCTTACATTTAGCTGCCCACCTTATCAGACTCACGCAGGGTTTCACTCTGGACTGTGTGTGGCTGTCAGTGCTGATAGAGACGGCTCTCACAGAGCACATGAGTGGCCCTATGGGTGCTGAGACAAAAGAGAAGCTCACCAGTGGCCTTCCTGCCAATCAGCCAACCATAGCCTGTCTACCACGCCACTGTAAGAGACAAAACCTTTACACTTTGACTGCAGCAGTTTTCTTCTCCCCATACCTGAGGTGGCCTAATAATGTGGTCAACTAGTGAGAGTCAGTGGCATAACAAATAGAGACATTATTGAATAATTAAAACATTAGAATTATTAGAATTTTATTATTATAAAATGGCAGATTACAGTTACTCTTCTTTAGATTGTGCACTACAGCACATTAACAGATCTATGATTCTAATCCAATTGTAACAATATTACTATGCTAAGAACACATGACCACATCCACACCTTCAAAACATTACTGAATTTAGTGTGTAATCTATTAAAGTATTCATTTGTATACTGTTTCTTTGACTCAGGTTGCATTTCATTGCCATTGCTTTTATTGGAAATTGGCTGTTACGGTGCGAGCTAAGGAAGGCCAGGACCTAGTTGCGGAGAAAAAGAAAACCAGGATTTAGTGATCAAAAGCACAAACCAAAAATCACCTGAACCAGGGAAAAACGCATACAAGCAAGAAGAACAGAAAATCACCACAACGGGGAAAAGTACCAAAACAAAGACGATCAGAAAAATAAACTGAGCAGTTACAAAGTAGCAAAATAATGAAAACTCAAAATCATCAGACTACTGGGAAAAACTACTATCAGATAATGCAGAACAAAAGGCGACTATGAAAACTCACAGTGAAGTACAACAGTTCAAGAGAACACTGGACACAGGAGGAGCGGGACTAGAGACAAGAGAGTATACGGCAGCGAGCTGCATGCGACAGGGAACAAAGAGAACAGTCCGGCACAGGAGAGGAGCATGAGCTGCCTTAAGAAGCCGAGCTGATTAACTGATGAGATGCAGGTGTGTCTCATGAAGCTCGCTCCCAGAGCAACTCGGCCCCGCCTCTCTCCCGCTCCAACCTGCTGAGTGAGAGTGGAGGTAAAGACACAGTATCGGGGAAACACAATGACCCGAGACCACAGCCATAACATTGGCTCTCCAAACATTTCATGAGATCAGAAACAAAAACAGGATTTTTGTCCTGAATTTAGATTTTTGTCCTTTTTGAAAAGCGGGGGAGCCCAGTACCCAGTGGACAGGTCCTAATGTGTTGTCTTGTAGAGATGTCCTGTGTCAGACTCCAGTTTTCAGACACTGTTCATTTTATTTTAGATTTTACTCATATGGTGCAAACTTCCAAATTAAGTTTTATCAAACTGCCTCAAAGTAATTGATACACAGTCTTATTCCAACAAAGGAGGAATTGAAACGCTGAGTATCTGGAGAAATAAGGAAGGTGAGGGTGAAAGGCAGCCCAACAACACATTTTTGCCCTGGGGCCCCCTGGCAGGTTAGTCTGGCCATGGCCATAGGGAGCTTTATCACGATTTCTGTCCTACGGCATTTCACTAAAGGATACAACATGAGAGAGGAGTGGAAATTCCTTTTCATGAGGCTCAACTTCCACCACTGATCCTCCAGCAGCTAGTCTTATCAGCTGTATACATTTCTATACAAACTGGAAATCCCTGTGAAATATAAGAAAACAAATCTGATAACTGCTCTTGTGGATATTACACTCTGGAGTTAAGACCCACTGTCTGTGAAAGATAATATAAATGCTCAAAGCTCTATGTTCTGCATCCACAGACGCTTTTCATCTCTGGGGAGCCATCCACAGTTAATATATAGCAGCAAACCATCAGAAACTTTAAGCTCCAATTCATTCATTCATCTGTAACTGGCAACCATCAGCTAAAGGATGGGTTAGAAAATAAATCCATTCACCATGTCTGCAGCTTCTCTCAGACACCAGAAAATATGAAAGAGACCTTTTCTGAATGGGGTGGACTCACCCATTATGGGCCCTGACTCGTCTCGTCCCACAGTTCAAAGATTCACCCTAATGATCAGGACACTCTTGCTAATGAGTCCGAGTAGCCGGCACCGACTCAATGTTCATATCACAAGTGAAATCATTAGAAGCAAAATGAAAAGAAAATGTCTAGAGGCGAGCTGCTTTTCAAATGCCATTGTCCATTTGCGCGACTGGAGCTGAGTGGGTGGGAGACAGGTTGGGGAGGAAGGGCAGCAGCATTTCCATCACACAAGGTGCTGAAGAAGGTGGAGGAAATGCCGTCTGCATCCGTGACATTTAGCTCGCTTATAATAGCCACACTTCATTAAAAAGCCTCTGCTGACCCTGCCTACATTAAGATGTCATTAAGTCATGGTGCTTGGTGGTGAGGAAGGAAGCTACTAACAAGTGCTTTACATTGAAAATAAAAACTATGAGGTCATCCAGGCTAGTAAAAAGAGGAGTAAAGCTTCAATCAAGTTTACATCCTTCACTGTACACATTCTTCCATTTGATCCCTCATGTCTTTGAATCATTATTACGTCAAGCCAACCATGTTGTCTTTGAATGTGCCAGTTGTTTGAAATGTTTGTACCTCCTGTGCTGAAAATTGAACTGCATCTAGGTTTTTGTCAAGCAAGATAAGGACGTTACAAAGTAACTGTACAATGTCCTCATGTCTGCTTTTTTATTTCTGTGATTTCTGTTTTCAAGTTTGTTGTTATTTTCTGTCATCATTTCATAAATATTTGAATTCACATGGTCATTTAAACTAATTAAAAGCACAATAAATAAGATGTTAAGAAAGGTAACTTTGAAGATGTAGAACTTTAAAATTGATGTTTGGTTTAAAAATGTAATGCTGTTTTGCAATGTTTATTTGATGGAGAATGAAACAAGTCACATGACCACAGTTTTGTTAAGGGTCTTACCTGTTGGATTGTGGGTCATGCAATACGGCTGCAGAGGGACACACCAACATTGTGATAGAGGAAACGATATGACCTAAAGACGTAACTATTCTGCATGGTCTGAGAGGCGCACACGGTAATTATGACTTTCAAATTTTATTTGTTTCATATTTGTTGCCATTATGTGTTAAAGTGCTTTGTATGGACTGTTTTAATACATTGTTGTTGTAAGTTAGCGTATTGGACCTGTCTAATGACTGAATTTAGTTTGATCGGCTTATTTTTGTATCAGTCTAATTAGAGACACTTTTGTGAAAGTTTTTGTAATGTATGTTGTTGTTTGTAAGTATTTGAAATGTTTGTATGTCTAGTTTTCATGGTGTCAGCTTACTCAAGAGAAAATAAAAGTTAAAAGACATCTGTATGATGCGTGGCCTTCAAAACGTCAGACCAGAGTAGTTACAATAATATTAAAATGTATAACAACACTGACAAACCAGCGGGGCTTGATTTAATGGTTTTAGTGCAGGTGCACAGTAATTACTTTAAGATGATGACCCACATTAAAGATTTCTAACTGTATCCAATAAAATACATGTGCAGCAAACTTAGTTCTGTAATAAATCTTTATTATATAACTTGTTATTTGTATAATTCACCTATAATATATGAACCTGATTCAAATGTAAGTAAAATTAACTGATTCAACCAATGCTACTGTAAACTCATCCGCAGCAGTATTAAAATCTCAGAATAAGATGACGTAGTCTAAAGAGCAAGAAGGTCTACAAATGAGCAAAGTGGGTAGGATTGATGGCTCAAACAAACACTCAGCTTTCACCTAGTAGACCACTGTTCATGTCCCAGGAGAAACCAAGAGTGACATTAAAAACGAATGCCGAAACTCAAACGACGACCGTTTAACAACATTAGCCACATGCTACAGAGGCTGTCTGGCAGGACATGACATGGGCTGGGAAGAGAACATGTTGGACAGCTGGAGCAGTTTATGCGCTCCTTGGAAAATCTTGATGCAGATGTCAGTCTTCAAAAATGGTCCATACGAACACTAAAACATGAAGCTTGCTCTAATATCCCATTCTAATGCTCTTTCAAACTCTGCCTATGCACTCATGCAGCAGCTCCCTTCATCAGTCCAAATACGGTGCTCAAATCAGAGAGCCCTCAATCAGCAGAGCCTCTGTCGCCAAATCTGTCTGTTTCACCATTCGCTATAAATCCCTGACATGAATGTCTCTGCCTGAAATGGCATTAAAGAGCCTGGTCAATGTAAATGCACATGAAATTTTTGAATTATTAAGTCAGTAAAGCTGTCTCACTCTCTCTCTCTCTCTGTCTTACTCTTCCTCACACACCATAAAAAGCACAAACCAATTTGCAGCAGTCAACACTACATGTCAGATAGCAGCATTTCATCTGGTACTGACAGCTGCTGACACAATGAAAAACATTCCCTGCACATCTAGTGAGGAGAGGTGATAATGCTGCCCTCACACACACACTAACATATACTGGACAGTTGCTGTGTTGATTTACACATGCAGAGATGCAGTCATCTTTTACTATAGGCTCACTGCGCACTTTCACATGATGCACTGTCATTCGCAGAAAGTCTGGGCAGAATGTATCATTTCAGTTGCTTGATAGTTGCATCTCTATTAGTAATTATAACCTGCTCCAGCTACTGCCAGTTATGTGTGCAGGTGCACTGGGAGAATGCTTTTTCAATTTCCCATTTACAAGAGGGCTTCACCCTTTGCTGCTATTAATCCTGCTCCCACTTAGAGTTAGTCTCCCCACAAGAGCTTCTTTTATTCACTAAAAAGAAGAGACCAAAGTTCACCTCCTCCCCTGCCCAAAACCCATGTGAAAAAATCACACACTAAATTTTATAAAACCTGTAAAACTTTATTTTATGTTATTTTTAAAAGTCAGAGATAAAAGTGATGTACCTATCCTTTAGATACTCCCCAAACATTTGTCTAATGTGTCTAAAACGGTTCCCCTCACTCTGACTGCTCTAACCTTTGCAGCTTTATGCCTGCAATTACTATAAAATCATCTCTAAATTGCTGTAATAATAAAGGGTCATAAAAGAGATGGCTAATGTTTGGCTATGTAGTCTCAATTTGGACCTGCCTGGGACTTTTATGTGTGCAGTTTATAAGTGAGTTCACTTGGCATTTTTTCTGGGTTTTTCAGTAACTTCAGCAATCTCAATCACTGCGCAATAGCAGCTCATTGCCAGTGTTTGTTAGGATGAGTTAAATGCATGTGCACAATACTCACTTGGTAAATAAACTGATTGCATTTCTTCTTCCGAGTTCTTAAAATTATCTTCACATGTGTAGCATTGCTCAGCTTTTGTTACTGTATGTCTTCCAATTTTAGCTGAAGCTCTCAATCACAGTGGTGAAGAACATTGTGGGACATGCTCAAAAGGTCTGGAAAAAGGTAGCAAGTGAACCTTGAGTTAAGGACATTTTGTCAGAGACAGAACTTTTTCACACTACAACTAAAGTTTGGGACAAACCTGAAGGGTGTCTGAAAGCTGCAAACACTGGATCGTCCACACATGAAGGTCATTTCCACTGACTTGCACAGATTTCTTCAGTCTCTGACAGTCAGGAAGGAATGGAAACCTTGCAATGGAGTAATTACACTGAACCACTGGTCAATGAGTGCTGGGGTTTTGGTGGCCCTGTGAATCCCACGAGAACGCCAACTGTCTCGTGCTCTTGTACCAGATAAACATGGACACACACAGCAGCCTGCACTGTTTACATGCACTGCAGTTTGTGCTGACAATGCCAAAAGGGAGAAGAACTGAGGTGGGTTGAAATCCTGGATGGACAGGTTGACTGTAGAGAGAATCTGAAATGAGTGAACTTTGCAAAACAAAGCCAAAATGTGCTTAAAAAGAATCTGAAAAGAACGACTGGCAGTGAGTGGATCTAAAGACTTCACATTACTTGCAGGTGTTGCTAGCTTGTAAAAATACATTATTACAAGAGTCACAAAGACACAGCTATGTCATTTTAAACCAAATTCAGTGATACATTTATTGTAAGCCTCTACAAGCTTGAAAAGTGGCTTTAAAACATATTCAACAAAATATATATTGTATAATATATTGTCATGATTACATTGAAAAATAGGACAGGCCCAAGAATAGAACCTTCAGGGACCCACAAGTAACTGGATATTTAGCTGAGGTGTGATTAAGGATCGACTGAAAACGTCCACTTTGAGAGATGAAATGAGAGACTCACAACACCAATGTCAGACTATTCCTGTCCGTCCCTTATTCAACGTCAGGTTCAGTTGTCAAACTATAAAGGTTAAAATGAAAATTGTTTCTAAAAACCGCTAAAGCTTTAACCATAACTGGACAATGGCTGTTCAGGGGAGAGCTTTAGCAAATACTCAGTACACTCCTCACACAGGGCTCTTCTCGTTAATCTGTTTTGTGCCTTCTCGTCTCTTTTCTGCTCCGTGCTCCTGCCTGTGGAAATCGATCTCAGCAGGACATCTTAAAGGATGTCTCAATTCTTAATTAAAATGCATCTTGAGGAGACAGAAACGAGATCAGGGGAGCCTCGCCGGACGAGCTGTGAGCAAGGGTGCACAGATGAAGCCTTTGCAGAAGTTTTTTGTCACCTATTGCATATAAAAGAAGCATGACACACAGCTGGAATATACAAACTGTGAACTAATGTTCCTTTTGTATTTAGGAGTTGTATTAGTTATTCAAGATGATCAAAGGTGCAATTGAACGTCATGTCATTTTGTACTGGAACTGATGATGAAATGCTCCCTCTTATCAAGCTCAGGGCTGAAAGAAAAAACAGACAGAGAGGGGAAGACAGAATATACTGTCTATATAAATATACTTTGCATAGATAAATAGACATGAGTGTGTCTGAGTGTGTCACTCATCATAGTCATATATATAATCTATGCCATTATTTGCACAGTGCGTTTCATACAAACATTTGCAGTTCTTCACACAGTAAGATATATCAAGGCTATATGTGTGTTAAATAAATAAAATTGATGACATCTGTACATTCTTATCACATAATGTCACGCTGTGAATGGAACTGAAAGCAGATATATAAAAACAGTATTATGTTCATCTGACAGAGATCATAAGATGCAGCAGCAGGCGATAACAAAACAATGGACCGATGATGCATCCGTGCCACACATCATACTTAATTGATGCCATCAAAGCAAGAATTTTGCTGTATGTCAGTTGCCTCAAATCCTCACTCCTTGATTCCCTTACTTGTCTCCCCTGCTCTCACCTCAGGGGAAAGGGATTAAGAGGCGAGGAGAGGAGGCGAGGAAAGGGATTGAGGATGTACAAATTGAGAAATAAGAAGAGGGGATGGTCACGCCTGCTCTTTAATCACAGCTTTAGCAATGAAACGGCCAAAGGTAAAGGCTCCATTCCTCAGTGCTCCTGAGGAGCTTTTTCAGCTTGTTGTTGGCAGGCAAATGTGGTAAACATCAACCCTACAAGGCAGTGGGTGAAACATGTGGTCATGCAGCTGCTGAAGCATATCAAGATTGCATGTCATGGCTGGTGATACATTCCCCACTGCTTGGAGAAAACAGTGATGTTGCTGTCCTGTGGTCTGACAAAAAGGAAAATCAGGATGCAGCCTGTTTATTATTTCCTTGAGTTCATGCTGAGGGTTCCTGGGTGTGTGTGTGTTTTATGTTATATAAAACATGGCTTAACTGACAATACCAAGGACCTGATGATACACTGTTTGTTCCATTGAGGACCAAATTTCACTTTGAGATGATCTTACAGTGTTACTTTTTCCAGTAAATGTATAATAATGTGACCATTTTAACAATAACACATTAGAAATAATTAGTTTAATTAGCTAATTCCACCTTTCCTGAGGCGTGGTGAGGCATACTTGTGGGTGTTGGTGGTGATAAGGTTGACACAGTAGGGCATTTCTGTTTCAGTTGAGAAATGTAGTACCAAAAGGTTTTTTCCCTTCTGTGGATTTGGATGAGGTTATACATTGTTTTTTCTGATCTGTGGTGCATTACTGTCGCATCTTTCACATGAGCCTCAGTCAGATCTCTACAGCCTGCTTCAGATTGCAGTTAATTGGATCTTGCAGACTAAATAAACCCCTTTGAGCTTCTTTACACTGATTGCCAATATAGAGAATGCACTTTGACAAGTTACCTTTAACCTAAAAATCCCTCTTCAGGTCATGTTTTTTTTGTGAAGTATAAAAAGAAGGGACGTTGTACATACACTACAATACAGGCCCTCTGACCCTACAATGCTACCAAAGATTTGTAATGAAAGAGGTAAGAAGGGAAAAGTATATCTCCACACTCATCAAAACTTTGCTGTATAATGCCATTAATATTCAAAAATCCTAATATCGCCCGCTCATACAGCTGCCTTCCCTACCTAATTAACAGCAGTGGATTAAAATTGACAAATGTGTTGCTGTCCACATCTACAACATCAGTGTTAGTGAATACCCTGCTGATTTTTTAAATATTCAGTTGCATTACATTTGCAGCCAAGTTGTTTGCTTAAAATTATAAGTTACTGTTTGCAGTAACTTATAATTTGTTCAGGCAATTTCTATGCAGATCACTCTTTCAATGACTACTCTTTTAAATAATAAACACTCAACAGTTTAGCATTTAGTGAGATATAAATTGAGATTTTTGAAACTTATGAATCATCATCATTATTTTGCCAAGGCTGGATTGCCAACCTGGCAAGCAGGCAACTGCCCCACGGGTCCCCAAAGCTTCTCTGTGCAGTAGCTGCTTTATGACGTTTACGTTAATTAATTGTGCCTTTGCTTAGGAATATGTGAATATTCACTACTTTTTTTCTGAGAACAAACCCTGGATTACTCCTGACATAAAGGCTCTCTCAGGGAAAGAAGGGTCCTTCCTGAGGACCTTTTTGACTCTGTGGTGGCACCAGCCAACTTTTGCGGAGTGGTCTGCTGGGGCAGCGGCATCTTGACTGCTGACAGGAAGAGACAGACTGGCTAAGAAGGCCAGCTCTGTCCTGGGATGCCCCCTCAGCCCAGTGAAGGCAGTGGGACAAAGGATGGTTAAGAACATGTCCCACCATGCAGGACACTCTGATAGCACAGGGCAGCTCCTTCAGTAACAGGCTGCTTCACCCGCTGTGTGTGAAGGAGAGATACTGCTGCTGTCAGACTTTACAATAAAGTCTGCTCCCATTAGAGCACACACACACCCACACTGGCAAATTCACTCATATTGAATATCAGTGTGAACTAAAGTGTGCAATACCAAATACAGACAATGGCTGAATTTAGCATCAATGCTAATAGGAAATATTGATATTTCAAATTAATCGGAAGGAGAAGAACCAGGACGAAGCAGCAAGCAGTGGCTACCATGGCTGAGGTAAGCACAGGTCAAAACATACTGAAAGGGGAACTTAATGCCTGCTAGTGATGTTATTTTGGCTGACCTCCAGTGGTTTAATTTCTCATCTTCATCTGCACTTCTTTCAATGATGTAAAGTGTACTCAGTGTGTGGTCAGTGCACAGTGACATCACTGTTGGGTGTGGTTACAGGTGCAACAGAGCACTCTTCTGACTACACACAATAAAGATCTTGTCACAGCTTATCTATCTTGTGGTTAAAACTCAATCAGAGGAGGTCAGTGAAACATTATCTTCCCACCAGCTATTAAGGGGCAGAGGGCCACTTTTGCAAGATTAGTGTACTCATATCACTCAGTCAACGGTCTAATACATTCTGTGGCTTTGGAGGAGGTTTGTTTGATGATGTCAATGGCAATGAATATAAGAGTTCATAACAGAAAGTCTGCGTTACAAACTGGAGACATAGAGTTTGACAAAATGTGGGTTTTTATTAGGCAGGGAGGTTCAAATGAAAAGAGAGTCTTGTTATCCAGCTGGATCAAAACTTGTGTTCAAATCACACATTGTCAGCAAGCTTCCATAAAAAGTGGATACTTGCACAGAAACAGAGCAAATCCTCCTGTACTCAGTGGGAAACAGATGATTGAGTCCATCTTCTTGTCTGTCTTGGATTATAGTGATGTTATCTATAGACACGTCTCTGCCTTCATCACTCCACCCTAAGACTCATTACTGACAGCTATTCCACTCATCATTGCGTCCTGTATGAAAAGGTTGGCTGGGCATCACTGACAGAAAGATTCAACAGGCATTGCTTTCTATTTATTGATAAAGCTCTTAATGGCAACATGCCATCATACATCACTTCCTTATTAAACTGGACATGGTCATGATTTGCCCTTTCAAGTGATTGGCTAGGGCGGCACGGTGGCGCAGCAGGTAGTGCGCGTGCCTCACAGCAAGAAGGTTCCCGGTTCGATCCCGGGGTCAGGCGGGGGCCTTTCTGTGTGAAGTTTGCATGTTCTTCCCGTGCATGCGTGGGTTCTCTCCGGGCACTCCGGCTTCCTCCCACAGACCAAAAACATGCTCATTAGGTTAATTGGTGACTCTAAATTGTCCCTAGGTGTGAATGTGAGAGTGTGTGTTGCCCTGCAGTCGGCTGGCGACAGGCTCAGGGTGTACCCCGCCTCTCGCCCGTTGACAGCTGGGATAGGCTCCAGCCCCCCCCAACCCCNNNCACACACGCTTTTACAATATGCATTAAACCTTAACACAGTTGTACTTATAGGTCAGTTTGAAACCCTGATTACAAACTCCACCCTTGAATGGAATTGTAATAATACAGACACAGGCACATTGTGCCTATTCTTAGGCACAAAAAATGATGAAATGTTTTGTTACTATTTCGTGCTGGTATTTACAACCGATAGGTTGTGCTTCAGTCAAATCAAGTAACAGTTAACACGACAATGGCAGGGACAAACTATGGAACTGGATTTCTTGTGTCATTCTAAGCATATCATATATAAGATATGCATGTTTGTACCAGGGCGGCACAGTGGCACAGCAGGTAGTGCGCATGCCTCACAGCAAGAAGGTCGGGGCCTTTCTTAGTGAAGTTTCCATGTTCTTCCCATGCATGGGTGGGTTTTCTCCGGGCACTCTGGCTTCCTCCCACAGACCAAAAACATGCTCATTAGGTTAATTGGTGACTTAAAATTGTCCCTAGGTGTGAGTGTGAGTGTGAATGTTGCCCTGCAGTCGGCTGGCGACCGGCTCAGGGTGTACCCTGCCTCTCGCCCGTTGACAGCTGGGATAGGCTCCAGCCCCCCCAACCCCGAAAGGGATAGTCGGGGTATAGAAGATGAATGAATGAATGAAGTTTGTACCACTTGAGACTCAGTCCACTCAGAAGGAGCCTTAATGACTTTTTAAAATAGCCAGTATGGCTTGTGAACTTGCACCATCTATGGGCATCTATGATGTAAAAATGCATTTAATTCATTTAGTCTGACCAGAAGCAGGGATAATGCACATCCACGTAACATGCGCATCATTTTCACAGCAAACAGAAGGTATCAAAATGTCCAAAACCTGTCCCACAGCAACATCTGCTGCTTCACTGTCCATCTGAAAACAGCTTCCTGTGGAGAAAAAATTTAGATTTTTATTTTCTGAGTGCTATGGGGGGATTTTTGCACTGATTTCCAAATATTTGTGTTCTGAGCCATCATCAAGTGGCCATTAAAGAAAGCTTAAAGTCAGCGCACCTCAACAGTCAACAGCTTGCCTTGGTGGGAGAGCAGTAACATCACAGCAATGAAAGAAAAATGAGCCAAATCTGTTGGAGCTTTACAACTGCAGCACAAATAAAAAATGAATCAGGCTTCTTATGTCAAAGGCTAACAAGTGTCGACTGTGTGTGCACAAAAGAAGAAGAAGAAGAAGTTTGTTGAGCTAAAGCGGCTGGAATATTGTGATCCTGCACAACTGTGACATCACTTTCAGCTGAAAGGACCACGCAACATGATTATCCAGTCGTTTAAAGTGTGCGCTAACGTGCTGTGCATTCAGCAGTCGCATCTCTTTTAAAGGAGCAGTGATGAGAAGCTGTACTCTGTGCATACTTAAAGCTGATGATCACAGTGAATCAATACGCTGACTCCTTTCTGTCGTGTTCGTCCTTGTTTATGTTCAATTAACACGTGGGATGTAGATGTCAGTATATTTCCAAGCTCTCTACCTGAACGCTCCATTTGCTGACATCAATTCAGCCTCAGTGCTGCTGCTCTCATTCTTATGTTGTATTCTGAATGGATCCCTGCAAAGAAATACAAAAATCATACTTAAGACCCCAGTTAATTAAATGCATTGTCAGTTTTGTATTATTATATTTCTCTTTTGGTAAAGATTTGTTCTTTCTTAGACTTCTTTTTTTCCCTGTGCAATACTCTATTCAACAAATGGATTTTACTCCTCGCAGGCTCACTGTGGACTGGGGATATTCAATACCAAAGCCACAGAACACTGACGTAAATCAGTCACTTTTATTTCACCTCGGCTTTTTCAAAAAGCTGTGTGCACTGAATGTGTTTACTGCACTCATGAATGCTCCAAACATTGTTCTGAATCAACTTCAGTAAGCAAAAAAATGAAAAAATCCATTCATGCCCTATAATAAAGTCTTTATAATAAAGAAATAAATGGAACCTGAATTTCTAATAAACAATATATGTAAATATCATGTGAATATAAAAATAAATGCACGTAATGTTCTGCATAAAAAGAAAAATGAAACCATTTCTTTCAAGGGCTATGACATCAAGTATGACCTCAGACTGAGTAGTCCGTTTCAACTGCACAGTATGTGGATTTATGTGCACGAGGAATGCCCCGATGCATGCTGGATGAGCAAGAATTTGCAGCTCAAGCTTATTAGTCATACTCCAGCTCCAAATTGCATTGCATCTTCTCCGACTGTCCAATGGTAGTTTGAGAATAGAACCACACACACTTTTTTTTTTCACAATTTTATCACTAAATTAACTTCTGAGAATTTCTGAGAAGCGAAACCAACTGTGTTGATTTTGAAAATTGGCAGTTTTATGAAAACTGATGGCGAATTGAAAATATGCTCCAATGTTTTTGGAGTTGAGAAGCTCCATAAGCGCCTGTCGGGGGAGCACACTGGCCAGCCAGTCAGTCCCATCACAGACTCTGTTTCCCCACAGTCACACAGACCACTGCAGCCAACACAGCAGACTTCAGCTACATTTCTATCCACTGTGTTATATCCATTCTGTTTAGAATCCATTGTCATTTAAGTTAAGCTCTGTCTTAGACAAACTTTGCAAGTTAACGTACATAACCAGAGACAAATGCTCAGATAGCACCTCCTCATCATCAACATGGCTCTTCTCTCTTGCAGTCGCCCACTCAGCTCAGCAGCCTCTTCTTCTGCTTCTTGGTAAAGTATACTAATGGTAACATCATCATAACCTTGTCCATCTCTGATCTCAATAGTTATTTTTCCTTTATTCTTTACTATTCTTTAAATCAAATGTGAACCACAAATAACGACCTTCACAAAGTCATATTGATTTACGTTAACAGCAGCTCAGACCGCTAACGTTGTGATCGATGCAGTCGTATTGCAGAGGAGACGTATTGTTTGAGTATGCTTCAGTGTTAACTGTCTGCTGATTATGGTATACGTAATCATTCATTTAGATAGCAGGATTCAATACATACTGATTGAGACAGATGAGCTTTCGAACACAGTGTTTGACAAGCGACACAAAGGTAAAATTCATGGTTTACTGAAACTCAAAAACTCAAACAGCGTTTTTCAGTTTTATAAGAGAGAAGGGTACAAGGGTGAAGGACTAGCTGGTCGATCTGACAAATGTATATCTGTGTCACTCCCCCACCTCTGTCAAACAGCCACACACAGCTGCTTCATGAGCTTTTCTTTGGGGTAATCGGCAGAAAAGAATGGCTAATTCATTTCCAGCCAGCACAACTCAGTAGGTAAAACAATCAGTCTACCAGCACCTCCAATGCTCAGTAATAAAGTTTTTCTTAAAACTATCATCCAATTAACCAATTTGCTTAACGCTTACAAAACCATGGATTAAACTAATGAGATACTGCCTGTTAATTGGTGCTCCTGCTTTCAGTTCAAGCTAAGCTAAGAAACCCAATAGTCTCAATCATCTCAACTCTCAACAAGAAAGTACATCGGCATATTTCACACTATGTCAAACTGTTCCTTTATGTGGCAATAAAGCCATTTAAAGCTGTGGTAGGCAGTTTATTTTTGGCGTCATTAAAAAAATCTATTATAAACTTATAGTATACTGTGATTCAAGCAGTCTGAGAGAAAACTAGATTTGTACACCTCCTCTTGCCTCTTACTTTGCTTTAGAAATTCTTGCCCATGACAGGTGACTTTGGCCAGTCACAGGTCATTTGAAGGAGGGCATTCCTATTGGCTGTGTGCACTTCCCTTAAGTTGCATTGCGAGTTTCACTGCATCTTTCTCTTGTATCTGAGTTCCTCCCACTGAGGATGCATGGAGAGATGTAAAGGAAATACATGAGGAGAGAAGACACAAGGAAACATGTTTTCAGAGAAATGAGACTTCTTTTCCTCTGAAGCATCACATGGCGCTACATCAACTTCTGATGATGGTGGCAGCTGATCACAGCTGGACCAGCTGTCATTCAAGCTTTAACAGCTGGAGAGACTTTTGATGAGTTTGTGTCTTCACATATTCGCTGTGCTTATAGCAGTAAAAGCACTCAGGTATCAGTGCAGGAGCAGCAGGGCTTTCTCTCTGTAGCCTGTTACCTGTTTAACAAACACCTGCACATGAACAACAACCTGCCTTCTGTGTTCAGACTGTGTGCTCAGTCGTGCTCACAGGCACAGGAAGCAGTTCTACTGGAAGAATACATTTCTATTATTTATTCATTAATAGCATCTGTATTTACTGATACGCTGAAGGTGGAATCATCATTTGATAACCCAAACTATGAGACTGGAAATAATCTATTTAGCAAAATGTTTCAGAGAAATTTAAATTAACTAACCTCTATCCTTGACGCTCATCGGCCACACATGTGACTGAATGGCAAAAACAATAAATGATGTAAAACGTGTTTCCTGCTGACTGACAGACTCTCCTACCTTCTCTGACTTTAATATCCGCAATAATTATTAATGGGGGAAATAAAAGATCATGAAAAGAAAACATTTTCTCATAAATTAGGAAAGTTCTTTTGTGCTCCTTTGGTTATTCAGACCCACAATTAATGAACAGTTATCTTGTTTTAAAAAGAAACACTTCACCTTGTTTCTTCTAAGGTATTAACTGATTTGGAATGTTTGCACTATTATTAACCACACACAGGAATGACCCTAACATTTATTACCATGACGGAAAGTGTATTATTTTCAAGGATCTAATCAGGATTCTGTCCGGATGTTCAATTTGAGTCGCTTCTGGATGCAAATGACAAATCGACATGCTCCCTGGGCGAATCAGTGCATCTCCATGAGCCAAGGCTAAAACCTACTTACTTAAGCATATCAAGTGAGGTGATGGATAATCCTGTGATGACAAAGAAGAAAGACAGCCGGCATGAATAATTAAGCAACCACTGACAGAGTTTGGTTCACACAGGTCACGCACTATTGAACTAGGTTTTAACAGAGTGTGCTTTTCACAGTTTTACTCTTATTAGAAAAGCAAGATGGCGCCACACGAGTGGCAGCTGGCTACAGCAGTTCCAACCATTTTTCTTTGTTTTACAGCCTTTTTTGAGCATTTCTAGCGTTTCTTCGGTCACTAGCCTTGGTTGATCAAGCGCACTTATGGCTGTAGAACTGGTGAGACCAGTGATTTGCTTTTTACTCTTTTCCAGACAATTTAAAACAACACTGGGAGATCCCTTTAGCCAAGGCTCCATTGTTTACAATGAACTGAAGTGACAGCCCTGCCGAATGAAAAGAAGAGGGTCTTTAGATCAGGGGGCAAAGATGAGCTGGGGAAGGTACAGAGGGAGCTGATACTGGAGATAAGGAGAGGCAAAGTCATCTACAGGAGGACCTCTACTTCTCCAGAGAGGTTTGGAGGGGCCTGAAAACCATCTCAGGCCACAGCAGTGGCAGCGGGAGGGGCCCTGTCTGGCTGTCTGTTTCCTCGTGCTAAAGACTGCAGTGTTAAGCCAAGTCAACGCCAGCTCTGTGCTTATAGCTCAAACATCAGATTGATATTGATTTTTTCATTTAACTTGTGTCGGGAAAGAAAATGAGCACATTTCTCAAAATGTCCAAGTTTTTCTTATAAGTGTAATGAAGAAGCAAACTTTTCACATGTTCCAAGCAGAAAAACAAGGGACAGGAGCACACTGACTTTCAGCCTTTAATTGTGCAAATAGACCCTGTTTCAACTACTTTTGTATCTGCTTACTGTCTCTTAGACCCCTTACATTAAAATATGTTTTGGGTTTGATGCGGGTCTGTCCAGTCATAGTCAGATTAACACACTGGTGAGCTCACATCAACCTAGAATTTTATTTATAGCTTCCGTATCCTCAGAATCTCACCACCTTCAGTGCCCTAAGTATCAGGGATGGCTCGTACCATGACCATGAAATATTTAAAATATCTATATAAATATTTAATAGAAAATATTTTCAAGATGAGGTCTAATCGCTAAAAGCTCATTTCTATCTGTTCAACTGCATGATATTGTGCAGCCTATATGGCACATATATTCATTTCATAAGCCCCTTTTTCAATTGGACCAAATTGTATCTGAAACCTCTACTGCTGCTATTTTCTGCTAATCCATAATATATTCAAAGCTGGCCGGGATCATTCAGAGAAAATTATTTTTGCGCCCCTGGAGTTGTCTTGACTGACAGGTGCATTAAAGAAGAGGCATGCAAATGCAAATACAGGCAAATACAAAAAGATGAAAAGCTCTTGGAGACTACCCTGTTTCATGATGGAAACATTGTGCTAAAGTTACGATGAAAGTATTAAGGTTGTCCTGAGGTGCACACATGTAGCTTGCAGGAGTTTCCATCCTCACTGAAACAGTTATTTCCCACTTAATGTTTTTGCTGATACTATTACCAGCAGAGTCTGTCCTCACAAGAACAGCATTGATGTTTGCTCTTGGGACTGAGGCCATGCTCGCTCAGACATCATAAAGAACGGCAGCCACCTCATTCATTTCAGTGAGACAACACTGCAGGAGTTGCTGATGCAGAGGGCTGTGGCAAAGAACTTCAGGGTCCACCCACAAAAGCACTGTGGCTAACTAATCAAATTTGTGCAAGCATAATTTCCTTGCAGTTTACTTTGTACTGTGAAAAACATTGAAGATGGTAAGATGAAAATCCTGTCTCATTGTATTATGTACTGGTGTGTATTGTCTGGGCGTCTAATAAGCCTTCAAAACGATGAATTACCAGCAACAGCAGCGCCTGTTACACACAGCTTATGGAGGCAATTAGGGTTTTTGAAATGAAACAATTGTTGACAGCATGAAAATCACAGTCTGAAAATGCAAGAGTAAACTTAACCATTGAAAATATGGTTTAGTTTTTAGTTGAACTGGTTTCAGTGACTCAAAGTAAGCGCTATGATTGTGCAGTTTGCATGAAAACCCTAAACAGAGAACATGGGTATTTCATGGAAAGAGGAGAGTGGTTGAAGTGAACCTGCATACAAACCAGGCCAGCACATTGCAAAGGCAGGAAGGACTGTAGCATTGGGGAAACATTCATATGGACATTCATGAGGAAAGCTTTAAGATGTGGTAAAGACTGTCACAGTACAAGTGGTGTCTGACATTGAACACCCCTGAGCTCTTCAACCAACGATCTTTCTTGGAAGAAAGAGGCAGCTTCTAAGCTTCTGCATACTTAAACAAATAGCATGCAGGCTTTCATATTTCGGAGTTGAGTGAAATTATTCTAATCACAGTGTAGCAAGGCCTGGGCATTTTTCTTGGAAGCTAATTTTCTAAAAGGTAATTGGTAAATCTGCAAGCCTCTCTCTCTTAATGCCTGACTGCTCCTAAATGGTCTTTTTTTTTTTTTTTTTTCTTACTTGCCACAATTTCACATAAATCACTCACACACTGGATCCATGAAGGCAGAGCAGGAGCTGTGAGTAAAAATCAGTGGTGGATTGTAACTAAGTGCATTTACTCAACAAATGCACTTAAGTTAAAGTACTTCTATGTCAGAGTCTTTTCATGCTGCTTTCGATTTTTATTTAAATATCGTACTTTTTACTTCACTACATTTATCTGACGGCTTTACTTATTAGTTCCTTTACAAATTAAGATTTTTACACACAAAACATAAGAGTTTGGAAAATATGATGTTTTGCTATGAAAATATCAGCTGATTGGTCAATTGATAGCAAATTAATTAACTATTGACATGGATACATATTTTGAACATTTCATGGTTCCAGCTACACAAGATCTGCCTCTTTTCCATGTAATTATTTCAATAATTTCGATTCATTTCTAGTAATGTTGAGGTTTGGACTGTAAAGGTGTCACTTTGCACTCTGGGTAATTAACACTAGTTTCTTAATTTTTACACATCAACCAATCAATCGATTAATGGACAAAACGATCAGCAGATTAATCTGTAATAAAAACAATCATTAGTTGCAGTCCTCTACAAGCTACTTTAATGAGCTCCTCCTCAACCAACTACAATAGTAAGATCCTGCTTTTACAGTAATGACTGGGCAATGGTCATTTAAGTCACATTTTCAATAAAGGGAATTTACTTGTCACAAAGTATTTTTTAGAGTGTAGTGTTAGTACCTTTACTTAAATTGACCTGAATGCTTTCTCCACCACTGATTACATTTCATTTACATGTAATGTAACAAATACCATAAATAGGTATAACTTTGATGTGATACTTGATTAAAGTAAAATGATGTCAAATCTCAATAAAATATCACACAAACTTATGTCACATCCTGTCATTTCACTTTGTCACATTTGAAAATAGACTCATTTTGTGAGTATATATATATATTATATTATATTATATTCTTTATTTTTACCAGTTCATTGCTTGCTACCCAAACAGTATCCAGAATGCTGAAGTAAGATTAGTTTAGTTAGTTATTAAATTCTTTAATTACAGGAAGTAATTCTCCTGTAGTCAGTTATAAGTCATGACTATATTTTTCTAGCCAACTGCTGAATCTCTTGAGGGAAAAGACTATGTGAATACTATAAATATACTGGCTATTCTGGCTGACATAAGATGGATTTATTTGTGTGATGCTTTTCATACACTGTTCGTTCCCTCCTGAAAATGAAACCTCCATATTTTCTAGTCATTAAGAAAT
>JBBMOE010000029.1:3892534-4004639 GCA_037975065.1 Chaetodon trifasciatus
TCTATATCTATCTATCTATCTATCTATCTATCTATCTATCTATCTATATATATATATATATATATATATAATGCTTACCAACATTCAACCTGAGTAGAAACTGCAGACTTGCATTTTTACATGCTGTTCATATAGTCACTCTTCAGTTGAGTGTGTGTCAGTATCTACCTTCACAAACCCATTCAAGTCAAACTGTCTTTTCACTTGACAAGAACAATATGTGCGTTTGCAAGTGCTCTTCTCATGGTTTCTCTCACTCATCACACCCCTACATAACCCCCCCCCCCCCCCGATAAAATCCACAAACACACAGGTTCGCATTCAAGAGCTAGGAAAAGAGAGGAGAAATAATCCCAGATCCCAATGGGAACAGATGTCACCGGCACAAACAAGCGACAGATTGCCTCTGCCCACGGCCAGGCTGAAGGTGCTCTGCAGAGCAGAGGGAGGTCATTACTGCTGGCCCTTCTGCACAGGAGGAAACATAGAGAGGGAAGTGAAGGGGCTGCAGGGCTCAACAGAGCACTCACACACTCTCCTCTGCTGGTCTTTTTCCTCTGCTAAAATGCAGTAGGTCACATTTGAACTGAAACCACTTACCAAGTTTTTTTGTAACCTGCAGCAGATCAACTGTGTGCCATTTAGTTGCTGAAGCAGAACATGGACAGAGATTTCAGGAATGAGATTTTGTAAATTGTGGGAAAATGACCAGCTTGATCCAAGAGGAAATTCTTCAGAAAATTCTTGAACAGAGACTGAAACAATTCATGCAGATCTCGTACAGGTCAGTGCATGGAACAAATTGGTCATCAGCTTATTAGTGTTTAGTAAACAGGTTGTTTATTTATTTATTTGTTGATGCAGGAACACAGGAGTCTCCTAAAGGATTTCACAATACTATAGGTTTATGTTATGGCAGTCAGTTTTAAAGATTTTGACTTGAGAAACAATGTTTTTTCACTCAGTTTGGTATGATGAATAGGTCCTGCCAAACCCGCTATCTGATATTTCTCCAAACTGACATTATGAGCACAGTTGGAGGGAGCCTTTTGCTGGACAACTGACCAAAACATTAATGAATTTGAGGGACAATTCAATGATAACACAACTTTGGTATCCATAAATGATTTTTTTTCATCTAATCAGCCTAAATTGTATTAGGTTACTTAACAGCTTTCCAGCATTTTCAATTTGCTATAGAGTATCACTACTTTTCAAAGCACAAAATTTGTGCTTTGTTTGTAAAAAACTCCATAACACATTAAATGTGTTATGGAGTTTTTTTTTACTGTTTTTCATTCTTGAACAGTACTAGTAGGCAAGCTAGCAAGGCCATTGAAAGCTAGCCACGTGACCATTTTGACTGTCTCTGAAGATGAAGATGGTGGGGTGCAGTTGAAAAGCACTGAAAAAAGCTGGTAAGTGGACCTTTGAGGTATGACAACCTGCTAGAATCCTGGGGATCATCGTGTTGGTGATGAACTGACTTTACCTCTTATGCCTTCTTGAGGTTCACATTTATTGTTTTCAGTCAAGCAACTACTATCAACAGCTATTGGGTGGATTGCAATGAATTTTGATTAGCAGCATTTAGATCAAAGCTGTGCCTAAGAGCAGCCTCAGAGTTTGCATGGCTGCAGGCTCTTATCTTGTTTTTTCTTATCTTGTACTGTTACCAAGGTCAAGCATGAATTTTCATGCTCATCTTTTGCACCGATAATACAGATGGTACAGTTTTATAATCATCCATCCATTATAGATCATTCCTAGCCTTAGAAGTGCTCCAACTGCCAGTGTCTTAGCAGAAAATGAACTTTTACCTCCACAACCTGCAAGCCCAAAATAACTCCTTCCACTTTGCTCCTCTCTGATCGATAACAATCAGCCGCCAAAATATCTTAGTTACAATGGCAATAATACACAAAATTTTTAACATACTATATTCGTTCATTGTAGAATTACTCTGATTATGAAGTAATGAGGTTATTATCCAAAAAATGGCATAGCTGACTTATGAACTCATAAGTACAGTCTCATGCTGTTTTATAAATGGATTTGAATATGAGGAAAGGATCGGAACATTTGTTTAAAAAACTGCAGGTGTAACACTGCACCACAGAGCCAGTGCTGCAAAGCAGACTCAGGAGGTAGAACAGCTGTGGTGAAAACTGTAAATCTCAGTCAAAAGGAAGTTGACAAAAAGTGGGGGAGTCAGAGCAGGCAAACAAATCCAGAGGCCTAAAGCCTTCTGCTTGGTCTTGGAGATGGTCTTTGGAAGATGCAGCAGCACAAGAGAATAAAGGATGGAAAATTAAAGCAACAAATAAAAGACAATGGCAGACAGTGACTAAAAACCGCCCTTTATAGTCGGCATACTGTGGCAGCAACTGGGTGGAGAGATGAGTCAATCAGGTGATGCTGAGGCAGCAAACTCAAGCGACGGCTGGTGGGACAAGGGAAGGAATATACACAATGTAGAATAATTAAAATACAAGACGCAGAAGAGGAGGATGACTGTCTTAATGGAGCACCTGCATGCCCAAACAAAATTCCTAATTAAAGCTACAGGACATTAAACAAAAATGATCTCACACATGTTGCTCCTTATGGGAAAGACATTTCACTCATTTTGCCAAAATTTATGTGGTCTTCTCGGCTGATGATCAGTGTAATTGCCATTTTCTTTCACTTCAATCAGTAGCAAATGGCATACCTTCAGCCCGTGTCATTTTCATTCTACACAGAAGCTGGGCCATTTTTCTGTGGCCAGTTTCTGATTGGTTGATTGCTTCTCTATCTAGGGGAGCAGCCATCAACAAGCAGAACACCAGACTCATTTGAATGACTGAAGAAACCCTGTTTCTGGAGGTGAAGAACCACCCTAGCAACATTTTTAATGCACAGGAAATGATAACTCATATTGTTTTAATTTGTGAAAATTCAGTTAAAAATGGAAGATAATGAACATGAAATGCAAAAAACAAAAAAAAACAAAAAAAAACAACAAACTAGAGCACGGAGTCAACACACACACACACACACACACACACACACACACACACACTGCAAATGTCAATGATGCTATATTTCAGTAATAACATCAAAGTGCTAGTGAAACATAGAACCTCAGACATATCATAGCCATTTTTCTTAAAGTCAAAATGTGAGCACAATGCTGGCAGTGGGACCCAGAGGGATATGAGGTTTTAAGAAGAAAATATTTTTTCAAACTTTTGGGTGAAAATGGCTTTGACAAGATATGTTTCTGTTGTCGGTGGGCCTCAAGCTGCAGCCCAGTGCAGCTGAGCAGGACGTGGTCCACTCCCCCAAAACGTCCCCAACATCAAAAAATATGGAGCAAGAGGCTCAGAACATGAAAAACTGACCCATATGTCTTGTTATATGTGTTGTTCCAGACACGCAATGTATTTTGACATTTATAGGGTGACGTTGGTTGAGTAAACAGAAATTTCACCTCATTGTCTGCAGAAAAAAGATATTTAAAACATCACAGTTACAGTATATCTTGACAGTCAATCTTGTCATGATCGATGAAAAGACATAGTTCATCATTACCATAAGAGTGAAACTTAAAACTGTGTCTAAAAATAATATGTCCTAGGAAGAACATGTAAATAGAGATGAAATATGGGCTAAGGATAGAGCCCTGAGGCACTTCACACACAAGGGCTTATCTTACATAAAGTGGTGCACACTACAGAACTACAGCATAGCTGCCCTTGCTAGTTTCTGAGCAATGCATTGTCTTTTTCACACCCAGTACCCACGTTATAGCAAATTTTAGCAAATACAGCAAATTAGGTGTGGTCAGGCTCATTTTTGGCATGTTGCTATCTTCAGGCAGTAGAAAACAATTGTGCCACTGATCAACAAAAACCTGGTCTAAAGTCAACAACAAAGTATTTTCCTGCTATTTAAAGAGCACATTATTCAGATAGGAAGATACACCCATGCCTGTATCAAGTCAGGTAGCTTTGTGGATTCCCTCTGCTCCTGCAGATAGTTTGCTCACACAATTTCACTTTGCACAGGAGCAGATCCTTTTCATCAGCAGAAAACCTTTTGCCTCTTCAACTTGCCAAGTCCGCTGTTTAAATGGCAATACACCTGATTTTTGAAGGGAATGGGAGGTGTCAATGTGGTTTAATTTATGTTATGGCCAAAACACACCTTTGATTAATTAAGAGACTAAATACAACTCCTTTGTCCCTTGTGCCTTACTTTCTGCCCCAGATTATCCACTATTTAACTAGCAAAAGTGGGCTTGGACACTCCCCATATGCACTTGCGCCATGCACTTCAGATCATGCACTGTAGATTGTCTAAACAGGGTGGGTAGGTGCCCTAACAGGAATAGCACTAGTATTAAAAGTCTGATCAAAGTCTAATAAAAATATATTGGGAATAGGGATGAGATGCACACAGGTTGATGAAAAGGCAGACAGAGAAATCCATTCGAACATGTTTGTCACACACAGTTTATGCAAAAACAACCATGGAACAGTTTTAAGGCAATTGTGGTTTGGGATTTCAAACTATTCATCTCAGTGGTCTTATCTTTTTATACTAATCACACCAGTATATCACACTTAATGTAACCCTGATAGACTCATGTTTAAAAATGCGACTTGTAACACCTTTAATGACTGAGAAAACAGATGATAAACAGTAATACCCTTTCCGTCTCTGTTACGCACTCACAAAGGGACATACACACATTCACACACACTGAGGACAGTGAGTACAGTAGCCCCAGGCCCAGATGGTGCTCCTTCTCCACCAATGACAATGTTATATAAGTGGATTGAGCCCAGGAGCAGAGGCCTGCATGCCTGCTTTACCGAGCCACAGTGGCGCATGGGATGTGTTTTGTGGAAAAAGGAGAAGAGAGAAGGAGGGGGGAACGTATCTGATGCTTGAGCCTGGAAAGACAGACGCGTACAGCTTTAAATAGCTCTAATCCCACCCCCATCCTCACACATGCATTCGGCCACTTTCCTGCCACTGGGTCTCTGACAGAGCATGGCGAGGTATCAGGCATACGCAGCCCTTCTCCGCTCTGCTCTGGTGGGTGTGTGGGTGGGAAGCTGTATCTGGATGAATGTCTGTCTATGGACGTGCACAGTTGTGTGTGTGCACAGCGGGTGGAAGGTGTAAGTGTGATGTGAATGTTGAGGTGATCTAAGCAGAGAGGCTGGGTTTTAGAATTGAAGGACAAATCACAGGTTTTGGTCAGAACAAGGACAAGTTAATGACCTTGGGCTGCAATAAATCCAAGAAATCAGGCAATTCTGGCACAGATCGTGTCCCTGGCTTTTTACAAGTGCTGTTTTATGCAAAAGCCCCCATTCCTGGATGAAAAGACAAGGTTAAATTTAGAGCAGTTTGCTACTTGCATGCAAGTGACCTAATGCATATCCTATTCTTCTGCTGCAAACCAATATTCTCTACACCACAACCTACACAATACCACTGATATGGTGCCAGTGGTTAAATGCCATACAAATCGGTATTTGCTCATCCAGTCCCCGCCTGCCTTCACCTGTCCATCACAACAACACCACATCTATTCTCTTTCTCCTTCCTTCATCTCTACTTCTTTTCATCCATTGCCTCCCTCAGAGGCAGCCATCTCCTCCCCTCATTGTTCCACTGTCTTTTGTTGCCCTCCTCAACAAAAGAGAACACTTGAGACTGTGATGTGTGTTTGTGTGAGTGTGTGCTTGCATATGACAATGATGCTTCATTTCCTCCAAACTGGCTGCTTGGGTATAATAGCTGGTGTGTTTGTGTGTGTGTGTGTGTGTGTGTTTGTGTGCGCGCACACGCGCGTAGAGTTAGCACACTGCCTCTTTAAGTCAGGAGTGTGACAGCTTGCAGTGGTGCTCGATCCTTGCCCCCTGCCATTACTGCAACACACTGCTGTTTGCTGCCACACACATACACTTAGCATTATCTTATGCACAAAGACACAGTGTGGAACATAAAACAGTCCCACCAACAGTGTTTTTTTTTTTTTTGTTTTTTTTTTTGGCATTTGCTACTAAAACATGAATTTGCAGCAGCTTTTTTTTTTTCTTAAATTGCAAAGCAGTTTGCAAGCTCTTTATTTTGCAGTGTGTTATGGTAAGTGTAAGGAAAAATAATGATTGTTTAAATATATTACATATAACCATGATGTATAAAATTAATTTTCAATGAGAATATAAATCATCCTGAAAGGTTTTGGTAAAGATGATATTCTTAAGATAACTATAAATAATGCAATAAAGGCTAAATATAAAAACAACTTCAGTAATTTGACAAAACAATCCTAACTCAAGGAACACTCACTAGCTTTTTGGCTCTATGGTTGGTCTGTTGGTCGGTCCACTACTTTGGTACACACATTCATGCCACCCTAAAGACAATCACTTTGGTGATTCCCTGACTTTTCATCCAGCACCACCATCGGGTCGGAATTTATAATTTGTCCAGTACTTTGGTACATTACTGAGCTCTTACAAAATAAACAACATTACCATCAGCCTCAGCTCTTCTTTGTATTTTGTGCTTATTAGGAAACGTAAACATGCTAGCACAATAAAGAAAGACGGTGAACATGGTAACCATTATACTTGCTTTGCAAGTATAATGGTTACATGGTTACACGCATGTTAGCATTGTGAGCACGTTAGCACAGAGCTGCTTTGAACTAAAGAATAGAACCACTGACAAGACTGTAGACTCTTCAGTCTGGAAGTGGTGCTGGAAAGTCGGTCATGTAGTGACTTCTTACTTCCTGGACAGTTGAATAAAGTGGTAAATTACTGGATTGATATAGCTGTTTACAAACTTTATTCATTTCTTCAATATGATTGCAATAATATGATTACAATAAGATGAAAGGTAGAAGAAAAGAAAAAAAGAAAGGAAATTTGTTTTTCATTCACTAATTCATACACCAGTGGCAACAAGTTGTAAGGTTTGGAGTTTGGGGTTCAGGTCGATTTGTGGATCAAACTACCACAGCTGTCTCACTGAATTCAAGGGAACATAGTTTTACCATTCACCCCTGTATCATAACTGATACATGCTGCATCTCATAGGTGGAGTTGTTAATACCCTGGCAGAGCAGGTTTTTTATAAAACTGGATGGTACAACACATAACACACTAACATAATAAAGTCTTTTATTTTGGGCTGTCCAGTCCAGTGGACTGTTTAATCAAAGGTCAGTGATTGGTTGCATATAAAGTTTAACTTCAGGCAAAAATACTGCGAGATTGACTGAGATTTTGAAAAAGCTGGTGTGGTCAGGCTCTCAGAAAGGGAAGTGGCCACTCCTCTGCAGCTCAATCCAAATGCCCACTCTCCAAATTCTCCATGAGACTGCAAGACTAAATAAATCCTGTTTCCTCTCTTCAGTCTCTATCATATACTAATTTATTAGATACCTATGTACAGTCTACTGCAATCTAATACAACAGCCATGCAATAATTCACTTCTAGGCTAATAATTGTTTTCAGTTTTTGTTGACACTGTCAAAGAGGTGTGCAAACATAAACCGCACATTACTGATTTACATGGTGTGACTGCTGGTTTCCATTTGACTTTGTAGCCGTCATGAGGGCCCATTAAGAAATCAATAACATGTTTTTATTGCTATGCATTTATTTAAACTGAACATGTCAGAACTGTTTCGCAGGACTGAATGGTGTTCGCTTTATTGAACGTGTCACTATAAAGAGCAATATAGTACCTTTGAATTATAGCATTTGTCATGGCTGTCATTCATCTCCCTCTCTCACTCCAGCAGAGTGGACACTCAGTGCCACATATTCATACCTAGTCATTTAGGTTGTAATGCTTTTACCCTTGTGAGACTTATGTGAGTTACCACAAGTTGCATTTTTTGTTGTGGTTGAGGGCCATTTCTAGCCTCTGCACCAAGCTAATATGTAGCAGTAAACAGAGACCAATACTCTACCAGACTCTGGTAATCAGACCCTCAAATTGGTAACAAAGTATTACTAGAAGTAGTAACTATCATATAATTACTGAATTTCAAATTGTAATCCTCTACACTGCTTGTTACTAAAATAAGTAATCATATTACTGTAGCTAAGTACACATTACTGTACTAATTAATGCATTGCTGCAAAACACTGGTCACTGACGAGTGTGTCCTCTGACCAAGTCTAACAGCAAATCTGTTTAAACCTGAACTCAATAGCTACACTCAAACACAGGGAAAAAAGCCTGTCGCTATGGCTTCCTCCCTGTTGCATCATACTGCATACCCTGATCCCCTTCAGAGAATTCTGTGTCCTTGAATTATGTGGTGATAATGGTATACATTTTCAGTCACTGTCTCCTCAATGACATTCATTGTGTTGCATTTGGTTGTATAACAGTGGTGGCCGGTGATAGGATAACAGGAGGAAAACCAACCCATGGCGTCATGGTTATTTAGGGTGGACTGAACACTATACACAACTCTGACTATAGCGAATACCAACCAGTTCTCATTCCCAGAGCATCAAATACCACTGCTTTGTCACACTCCTCGGTGTCTCATGCAGACGCCCAAGGCTCTGTCTGAGGCGCACTTTGTACTTGCTATAACCAGCTTTATGACCAAAAAAAGAAGACAAAATTAAAAACATGTTGTAGCATTGTCTACTGTCTTGCATGTACCACAAATGTTATCTGCAGTGCTAAATGAGCTGTTGCATGAAACTTTGCATTGTGAAAACTTTGTAAAAAAAAAGCTTGAGAATGGACCTTGAATTGGGATTTTATGTCAAAATAGTCATTTCCAAGGCCAAGACTAAACATTTCTCCCTAAAGGAACACATGAAGTTCAGTTTACTCGTCATGATGAGTACCACTCAGCTAGTGAAAACAGTTGTGTAATGTCTTCTGTCGCTCTGAAAGGGGTTTTTTAAGGTTTGAAAAATAACCCTGTGTCACAGTTGTGTGTGCAGGGGTGCAGGAAAGTCAAGGATTAGGCCCAAATGCACTCTAGAAAGGCAGGTAAACAAAAACTGAGGAAGCAGGCAAATCCAAGAATAAGGAGGAAATACAAAAAAAAAAACAAAAAAAAAAACCTAAACTGGGAGCAAACCAGACAAGTATGAAGATCTCAGGTGAGAATACTGACAAGCAACAAAAGCAGATGACCTGACAACTGAAAGAGAGAAAAGACATGGACTAAATACAAAAAAAGGCTGACTAATGAAACACAAGTGATACGGAAAACAAGTTGGAAAACACACAAAGACAGGAAGTAACACAAACATGATACATGAGGAGAGTAACCTTCAAAAGAAAACAGGAAACAATGCAAAACTGCAAAACCATAACACAATGATGACTTATCAAGATGCAAGAATCAAACATACTGCAATACTAAGCAACACAATCAAAGTCATTCCACTTCCAATACAAAAGGAAGAAACCTCTGTCAGCAGATTATGATGATTATGATAATTATTAATCAAGATGGTTAACTGGTTAACTATGTTTCATGTCATACTGACAAAGCTTGTTTCCTATCGACAAATTCTGTTGTTAAAAAAAAAAAAAAAGACTAAGTAAAGAATGCAGCATGGAGTACAGTAAAACCATAAAAATTTGGACATTTGATGCAAACTTTCTTGAATGACCTGAATGGTAGCACAAAATGTACTGCAGCAGCAATGTGCATTGAGACATAACAGGGCTTCTTTCTATCCAGACAGGACAATGATTTTTTTGCCTTGGTCAGTAGTCCACCTTGAATAAATCTTTTGATTGTGTACTGAAGCCCTTGATGCCAGCTTCTGCATGACTTTTAAAAACTAGATATTTTATATTGCAATAGGAAGCTAATGCAAAAAAAACAGGCAACCTTTAATTTAACTTTTAATTCTAATATTAATCACAGTATTGGTATAAGTATAGCCAAACGCTGAATGCGTTGGCTATCATCTGATGATGATTTAGCCTCTTGGGACAATGGCCGATGTTGTTGAGCTCCCGGTGAAGCAGGTGGATATCAAATAGCTGAGTCTTGTTGTTTACAGTTTGATGTGAGACTAGGTTCAGATGACATTTTGACTAATCTTCATATCAATGCAGATAGATTTTAAAAAAGCTAATAAAAAGTCAAATTGTCATCAGATGATAGCCGAAGTATTCCAAAATCGCATTTTGGCCAATGCATTGCGCTTGTTTTGTTCTCAAAACAGATTGTTTACCTGCATGCAACCAAAGCCTGCTGAACTGTGGTCAAAACTACTTAGACTACAAACCACCAGACCGCTTCCAATAACAAAATTTTGTCCTTTGTCCACAGATTCTGCATTCACATGCAGAAATCTGTTTAGAGAAATTAAGGTATAGGTATAAGTTTAAAATGGCAGTGTGAAGTTCATCAGTCACATTGGACTGTAGGATGATACAATCTAAACTGAAACTGTTCAGCTGTAAGCATGTAATGTATTGCTTGAGTGATTTTTATTGGACATTTTTGAGAAAATTTGTGACCAAGATTTGCACTCAATAGGACATTGTACAATAAAATGTGGCCAAGTCTTCAGCCGTGTTAGTGGTTCTGTGAGGCTGGACTTGAACTTAATGCTAATATCAGCATGTTAATGTGCTTGTAATGACCAGCATATTCATGTTTCGCAGGTATACATTGCAGTTTAGCTGGTTAGCATGCTAAGATTTGGAAATAGCACTAAACACAAAATAGTTGTGGCTTTTGGGAATGTCATTAGTTTTGATCAAATGGTGATGCTAGATGAAAAGCAGTGGATCTCTAAAGTCATTAGGGTTTTTCCTCTGGGAACTGTGAATATATCTACACAATTTTGAGCAAATCCATTAAGTAGATGATGAGAATAAGTTCATCAAAGTCTTTAGGATTCATCCTCTGAGGACCACAAATGACTGCACAAAATCAAAGTTAACCATTCAGTCGTTGCTGAGAGGTCAAAACGGGATGTTTCAACAAGAAAATGCCCCTTGCCACACATCCAGGGCCAGTAGAACTTGCCTGTAAATGCCCCTAAATATTTCATGATAATATTTGAAATTGTGTAAAATTTTAAGGGTGTCCGAAAACTTTTTTCCACCACTGTGTGGCAGTCTGGACCAAAGTGGTGAACTGACAACAACAAAAGACCAACTGACAGAATAAACTTATCAGTGCGTTCTGGTGGACAAAGTAATGAGGACACTGATACTAATCTGCAGAAGACATTTCCAACTACTATTTCTTGCTACCTCTCAGCAGACATACGCTGATATATCTACAATAAGATCATATTCACAATTATATTGGTATAGCTTGATGCTTCAAGAATAATTCTAGGAAAAATGTGACCAAGTAATTCCTTTGAAAGAGTTGATTGTTGTGAAAGACAACAAATGACAAATATTAATGTCATGAATAGCCTCTCCTAACACCATAAGTGATTAATGGGTTTCTCTGTTCTTGCCTGCTTCAACCACCACCTTCTTCTCATCCCAATCTTCCCATCATGCTGCAGGCAACTAAACAGATCCTTTGTTTTGGGTCTTAGAGAAGCCATAAAAAAGCAGACTTTGTTCTATGCTCTCTCTCTCTGTTTCTTTCTCTCTGTCATCCTCACCCCTCCCTCTTTCGTTTCACCCTACCAGCAGATGGTTAATGATTCATGGCCTGGGTGCACACGTGCTATTGTGAGTCTAGCATTACTCTATGGACATGGAAGAACAGGGTAACATACTGTGTATTGTTAAGGGCTTGAGCGATATGGGTCTGTTAAAGGCTGTCACCACTTTTGTGTTGGAGTTGACGGTAGCTGATCATTTGTAGCAATATTCAGTATTTAATATGTTGGAATTTTCTTCTTATTATTAATACATTGACTGGGATTTTTTGACAGATTCTAGTCAATAATGATGTTATATACTTTGTGTTTTGTCATGCAAGACGTGTAAGAGGAAGCATGACATGAGTGTGTGTGCGCTACAATTCAGATGCAAATAGTTTAGTTTTACTTCAGTGCATTTATTTGATAATTTAAGTTACTAGTTATTTAGCAGAATCAGATTAATAATGCAAAATACTATCAACAAATAAATAATGGTGTATTATCTATTATCTAAGTTTACCAGCTACAATATTAACATATAACACACACATTAATGGATCAACATTACAATACAGTAATATAAAATGGATTATTTTGACATGGCACTTTTGGAATGATGCTAATGCTTTTGTACTTTTACTTCAGTAAAATCTTGAATGCAGGACTTTTACTCAAATATTTCTACACTCTGGTGTTACTGCTTTTACTGAGCTACAAGATCTGTGTACTTCTTCCACTCTTGTTTAAATACATGATTGTGTGTGTGTGTGTGTGTGTGTGTGAGAGAGAGAGAGAGAGAGAGAGAGAGAGACAGACAGACAGACAGACAGACAGACAGACAGACAGACAGATAGACAGGCAGGCAGGCAGGCAGGCAGGCAGGCAGGGAAACGTGTTTATCAAAGTCAAAGCAGTAATCATGGACTTAGGCCCAACCTTCACAGTCTAGCCTTAGTTTTGCTGAGCAGCTCTTCTCTTTTTCTTGTTTCTTGTTGTCATTAACACTCAATCAGATAATTTACCCCCTCTCTTCCTCAGATGCACTATCTCTGCTTGCATCTCACCCTCTTTTTTCATGCTCCGCCTCTCCCAGCTCTTGTCCGCATTCTAAACTTAACACCCAGGGGATGCACCTCTTCTCAGGTTACAAATCTCCCTCCTGCCATGCACCTCCACCACCTCCTCCACAACTAAAACCAGTCACTCAATGAAAAAAACAAAAAGAAGACACCAGCATCTGCCTATTAGCCCCCTGAAAGCACTTGTCCTCAACAGAAACCCACAAGGTGAGAGTTTGTTAAAAGGAAATGCAGTCTTTCTCCATCAACTCCTTCCTGCAGCTGGGGACAAACAATGAGGGGAAGTGATTAAAATGGGGTCCATAGCAGTGGTAGGCTTCATCGGCACCTATGTATGATGGATTCTGGCACTCACATACAGTGACACACGTACACACACTTCACTCTGCTGACTTAATCTAAAAACAGCGTAATGTAAAGCTAAGGCTTTCCGGGCTCTCTTGTGCATTAAGAAACAAAAGTAAAGCCAAGAAAGGAGGCCACATCCAGCAGTCTACATGCTCTCCTCCCAGGGAGTGGACTACCTTCCACCATACACAGCAACTTCATATCTACAGGCAGCTGACATTACTCTCATTCCATGAGAGCAGAACAGTCAAGGGAAGGAAGTTTAAAGAATTCACTCTCAACCTTAATGTGGCAAGATTTCAGAAATAGCATTTCGGAGGAGGAAGGCTGGAATCTTGTTGTTGAACCAACTTGACCAGATCATATCCGCCCATCCAGACACAGCAGAAAGCGAAAATAATGAGGCTTAAAGAAAGAGAGCAAAATTGCTGGCAAATACATATCTACACATTCTTTTTGTGAGTTAGGTGAGAAGATCAAACCATTTCAAAATTTTCAATCTTATCTCTATACATTCCAATTAGGGATATAGTGTCACAAACAAAAACAGGCTTTTTAATGTTCTCTGTGTCTCGTGAAATCTTTAAAATCTGTTGTTCTTCCATGACCCAGTGATGTCATTGGTTCTTGGAAGAACTACAGGCTATTTCAACTTGGATTTGTAGTCTCTGGGTATCCAGGGCATGTGCTCTAGATGCCACTCAAAGCAAATCTTTCTCCCTGTCTCATTTGTAATGCAAACTAGCTACATTTCCAACAGCAAAAATGGCATAATTTAATACAAGTGCAGAAGATGTTTTGAAAGAGGATACTTTTTACAGTGTTTCAGCTGACTTGGGTATTCGGTCATGGAGCAAGAGTATACAGCTGAAGAACTGCTGCAGAGAGATGACAAAACAATCCAGAGGAAAGAGGCCAAGGCTGCGGATGCATTAGCTACACACGTGAATATGGTCTGTGCGGACCATCCAGAACCTAAACTGCTGAGTGTAAACAGTGGTTGATGGCTCAAACTGCCCTCTGATACCAAAAAAACTGAATCATTGGCATTGGCAATTTTTGTTTGATGCTGTTGCCAACACCAACCTCTAAGGATCCAGTTGAGCTTTACAATGCTTGAACGTTTTGCACCTCACTTGGACAGAGGTGTGCTGGAGTCCTTCTTCAGGATCCCAAAGATAAAATGGAAAAGACAACCAAGACCAGCAGGGCTGAGAGGGCAGATGGCCGTTGAGAGAATATTTCTGTTATCTAATGCTATGTTTTTGCCAACAAAGTGATAGCTACAGGCTAGGGTGGTGATACACAGCAATGCTCAACAAGCTCTCAACTCATTTGCATGAATTGCATGGCTTCTTGGAATTCTACAGTCAGAGGTCTCACTAAATTTCATAAGCACGATACTTGTCGTCTTTGCTGAGTTTAGCTAACAGCTTACAATAACTACTAATGTTACAGTATACCACTTTCCTTCATGTCTTTTGCTCTCTGCAGACAATGTCTTCTGGCTGATTATTGGTCTTCTGTCAAGTGGGTACTACAAGGGGAGAGACTTGGCATTGCAACTAGATTGCTATACCTGCCTGTGTCACATCATGTCACAGCCAAATACCTTCCCCCTGTGGTCAGTGTAGAGGGCATGCTGATGGTGGATGAAGCTATGGATGAGCTCTGACCACCTGATATGAAAGTCCTTGTGGAATAATGCTGCTAACTATGGACACTTTTATCTTGAAGCTTGTTGGGACTGACGTGGACTTTTGTCATTTTGTAATGTGTAAGTGTATCTATCTATCTATCTATCTATCTATCTATCTATCTATCTATCTATCTATCTATCTATCTATCTATCTATATCACATGAGTCTTGAAATTTACTTGTCGAATCATTAATTCATTAATCACTGGTTATTGATTATCGGGGAAGATATTCCTTATGTCCAGTTTAGTGAAGGTATACAGTATGTCTGTATATACAGTATATGTACAAGGGAGTTGGAATGTAGTTTAATGGTGTTCAAGAGTCCAAGAGACCTAAAAATGCAAGGGTTTGTGCTGATGCTCACATCTTTATGTGTTCCTAAGAATTGGAACCAGAATAAGATTCAGTTTTATTGGCCAAGTATGCATGCACATACAAGGATTTTCACTCTGCTTTTTCATTCCTCTCAATGCTACACAGTGTCAATGTAAAAGGATATAGAAATAATGTATGTGATATATGTACACATTAAATACAAGATAATACAAGATATGGAAGTCAAGTGTTTCTGTATATTGTAAACCATATAAATTGTGCTAAAATGAAACGGATCTACATGAAGTGCCCCCCAAAGAATCACCACTTTAATGTTGTACAGTAGCGCAGAGTGACCCTGGGATTCGTGTTGTCATGGTTAGTAGCCATTAGTAGGATCTCCCAAGACAAATTGGTCCCAAGTGAGGTACTGGACTAAAATCAATTCGCAGACCATATATGAATTGACCAAGAAGGAGCTGAACAGCCTGGTCATGAAGGGGAAAGTGGGGCCTTTTCCTGGAGCCAGACCTGGAATGTCACTTCTCTGGCAGGGAAGGAACCGGAGTTGGTGCAAGAGGAGGAGCGATGCAAATAGGTTGTTTGCAGATGATGTCATATCACTCTTTTGTTGTGGTGCGAACTGCAGATGGAGGGTCAGAAGTGATTTTCTGCATAGGAAGCACTGTAACACACACTCAGAATGCCTGTGTTTTCTGGAACCAAACTCTATGGAGAAGGGTTGAGCTGTCTTCTTTTTCAGAGCTGTCCACAGTGAAAGGTCCTGGATGGGTGTGGGGATATTCACCTGTCCCTGGCCGAGAATTCCCCCCGGTGAACAAGAGGGTCACCTTTATACGACTCTAAGTGACTGAGGGGAAGGGTCTGACTGTGTGCTTATGCAATGAACAACAGCTCAGAGTATCTGGCATTCTTGAAGTCTTGTCCTGGAAAGGATTCCATCTCGGGACTCTATTGTTCTGTTGGGGAACTTAAATGCTCACGTGGATAACAATGGAGGAACCAGGAGAGGGGTTAATTAGGTGGAATGGCCTGCTTGATCTGCACTTGAACAGTGCTTTATTGTTGGACTTCTGTGCTAGTCATGGATTAGGTACAATGACCACCATGTTTGAGCATAAGGTGATTTATAAATGTACTTGGTACCAGGAAACCTTAGCCAAAGATTGATGATCAACTTTGTGGTCATATCATCACATCTGCGGCCGTATGGACATTCGGGTGAAGACACTTGGTGGAGACCCTGGGGTGGACCAGAACTCACTGAAGGGATTATCTCATCGACCGTGATTGACCAGGAGGAGCTGGAAAACCTTGCTGGGGAGAGGGATGTCTGGATTCCCCTGCTTAGTCCACTGCCACTGTGACTTAATCCCTGATAAATGGAAGAAAATGGATGGATGGATGGATGGATGGATGGATGGATGGATGGATGGAGAGGGTGGTACATGTCTACATAGAGTATTTACAGCGTGCAATATTATATTGACAATGATGGATAATACATTATGTACATGTAAAAAACAGTGTGTATTTTCAGTTGTAAATATATAGCCCAATTTATAAATTGTAAATGGGTTATTTCGTGTTACATTGTTATTGACACTTTATAAAGTGACAAAATCAAGTGATGAATCTACACCAGAACACCAGAGCGATTGAATTAAAGGTGCAAATATCATATCATAGTAAATACTGACAGTGACTGGGGCCAGGGTTGTTTTGACTGTACCCTTTAAGTTTCACAGCCTGACAGGCTGGTGAAAATGCACCAAACAGAGGAAAAAGAAAAATATAAGCAACTCTGGTGTGAAAGATATGCAAAATGAACAAAAAAAAAAATGTAGGGGAACTTTACTTGATGTTTGCTACTATTATATACATTAAATAGATTTTGGAACCACTTATGTTAGGGTGTGTCACGTACTATACCATCCCAGGGTTAGGGTTAGAAGCCACAGATGTTTTCTCATTGTAATTTGAGCCCATCCCAAGAGCTGCTCCCTGCTTACACTACACATCTTGTCTCATACATGTCTGGTGTGATTTGGCTGTTCAGAATGACTGTGTCATGGACAGGATTTACTCCTTTTAAATGGTCAAGGAGAGGTTGCTTAAATTAAAAACTATAGCAGCCATTGGTGGCAACTTGAGACTTGACTTGTCAGACTTGTCATGTAGAAAAATGAAGACTCAAAACTTAATTTAAACTTGGTAATCTGGAGATTTGACTGCCTGAAGACCTGTCCTGGAGGCAGCAGTCAGTTCTGACCTGACAACAGCAGGCAGGTAGACAGCATTACGTAACCTCTCAGCTTTTCACCCAATGTGACAATTAAGAAAATCATTGAACACAAGGAGGAGCTTTTCCTGTTCATCGTGTTTTGAAGATTGTTGCGTCAGCTTGCATCACTGCAGCAGCCTGGCTCATTGCAGCACACATTTATATGCTAGCTCCTGCTTTTAGTTACTAATAATCTATAGTTTTTCTTTTGTGCAAAGCACTAAATCCCACTATAATGTAACAACAATTATGAGAAATAGTGTATTACTCAAGACAAACTGCTCAGTCTAAAACTGTGCATATATCGTCAACCAGGCAGCACTAGTCCAGCAGCTGTCTGACACACTTTGTGTGTTTAATTATTATGTCCAGACAGACCTTGCACCTAAAGCATACACTGCTTAACCAATGATGGCTAAACTCACA
Organism: Chaetodon trifasciatus; assembly: GCA_037975065.1. Classification (NCBI taxonomy): domain Eukaryota; kingdom Metazoa; phylum Chordata; class Actinopteri; order Chaetodontiformes; family Chaetodontidae; genus Chaetodon; species Chaetodon trifasciatus. The sequence goes on from JBBMOE010000029.1 coordinate 3,910,341, forward strand.
GGTTTCGTTTCGCTGGTCATGCCACCAGTTACATGAATAGAATGATGTATGAAGGTTGTTTTAAACAGTTTTGGAGTTCTACCAAATAATCTGCATGTCTTAATTCACTTTGATTACAGTAAATAAATCAAGAGCTAGGTTTGCATTCAAATGTAGTGCAAATTTTGACCAAATTTTGAGAGAAACAGCAAAAGAAATGTGAATTAACATGCATTTCAGGTCTATTCAAGGCCATCCTGCCTATACACTGAATACACAATTGCCAATCAATGGCTCTGATTTTTTTCTGATCACTCTCCTATACCTATTGTCAGAACTGTATTACAGGGGTACTTCAGCTATTTAGAACTGATCTTACATAAAACTGGATGCTTGAAAGAGAGCAATGAAAAAGAGAATGGTCAGAAGAACTCCTCATGACAAGTAATCTTGTGTAGATGTGTAGAATCACCGCCCTTAAAGTTATTGCTAGTGCAACAGTTCTTAATGCTGTGTTCAGCTGACCAAATGTGGGATGGCCTTTATTGTGATGCGGCCACAGGAAATGCAATGCATTTGTAACTGTGGTTAGGGAGTAAAATATAGTAAAAATGCTTCCACACATTGAGATATAGGCAGTCAGTTGCATGTTCTTATAATACATCCATTATGTATTTTCAGCGCAGGCAAAAAAAAAAAAAAAAATAGAAACATTTCTGTACAAGGGATATTTAATTGACTGCAAGGCTGACTTACTGCATCAATTGTAGCTCCTTTAAACCAGCATACCCATTGTTCCTCCTCCACTATATCTTTTAAGCCGTGCTAGCAGCATGGCTGTAAGGATGATAATAGCATTCAATCTGTCTGCTGATCCACCATACTGATCCAGACTGAAATGACTTAACAAGCATGTTCATGTGCTGTTGTTCAAATTTCAGTTCAAAGCACAGCTGTGCCTAAGTACAGCCTCACAGAACTGCTAACATCACTGTAGAATCTTATTCCTGTTGAAACACAAGATGCTCAGTGCATTTTTGCTGCCTCCAGTGGTCGATACATGTCACTTGTAACAGATTTCTGGGGCCTCTATTGTTAAAATGCCCTATTGGTAACCACAGGTCTTACCAAATCAACCAGAACATAAATCTTTTACAATGACACATATAAAGAGCTGCAGTAGCTCCATATACAGTGCTGTGATACAACACTCTGGGACAAAGCAGCCAGGATGAACCTGCACTATGTCTACAGTAGTCACTGAGTTAATGAGAATGAGAGACTTCTGCCTGTTCAGTCAATGTTACTGTACAACCTCTGAGACAGGACTGTCAAGTATTACTATAAAGCCATGTGTCTCACTTTTCTAACATCTTCTGTCTGTACCTCTGTGCACCAGCAGAGCAGTTTTTTCGTCTTTGACAGAGAATGACTCAAAGGGAAATCAATCTTGAGTTTGACCGAATGGGTTTCATGCTTGATTAAATTGTGGGAACTAAAAAAAAAACACAGCTTGTGAGTACTGAAACGCAACTTCTCAACTGTTGCTCCCAGTAACTTTGCACCATGTCTTTTGGGTTAGCAGACGACAAGGAACTTTGTACTGTCAAATTAGATCAACAGCTGTTGATTTTCAGTGTCAGCGAAGGTACAAGCACACTGCAATGCACAGATTTACTTTATGGGGCAGAGTTGAGTTGAGACTCTTTCAAGTCAGGCAGATCCAGAGTTCAGCCAGTCAGAAATGGAGAAGTTGAATGTCATTACAGACCACCTGCTGGCTCTTAGAGCTGACCTGACGTCTGCCACCGACAGATGATGAGGAAGAGCCTGCGTGGCTGGAGGGCTCTCAGAAAGCACAGAAAGACTCCAGAAGAAAGGAGAGACTGTCTGAGGCCACTGGTCTTGACAGGGCTTTCATTCAACAGCATCTGCTCCATCACTGCTGTCTGTATCGAGCCAGACTCAATAGGCTGATAGATTCAAGAGACACTCAATGGAAAACAAGCCTTTTCTTTATGGTGTAGTCAATGAATTTGTTCAAACAGCAAAAACTCTATCTGAGTACATTCATTATATAGAGTATGGCTCGATTACAAGATTGTGCTTTGGAATAAATGGTGTGTCATGATACTCAGGAAGCTTCGAGGGTATTTAACAGCAGGCTTGTGAAGTCCTCAGTTGGAATCCCTGAAAGGAATGAAAAAATATGGGTGTCCATACAACTGACCCTGACCTCCCCAAAAGCTGCACTTACAGTATGAGACCTCAGTATGGTTCACTCAGAATGTTTGCCATTCAGCTTTTGAGCTGCTTTTGAGACACTGTAACCATTTTCCAATGGTGGAATTGCTGTCAGGGAGGCAATGTGATGCAGTCAGGAGGAGACAATGACAGCTGACTTTTCACCCCACCTTGTGTGTGACTGAAGTGTGACCATTCAGAGCAAATATAAACACCTTCGATGCGCTCAGACTTCATTTGTTACGAGTATAACAAGGCCTTAAAGAATAGGTTCTCAGTTTTTCAAGTCTATCTCAAAACAATACACAGGTGCCTGTATGAAAACTGATGCAGGATTTGCTTGTGCTAGTCATTTGTCCTGTTCATACTGACAACTAAGAAATCCCTCCCTAACATACCTCCAACGCAAGTAATGGGGGACAAAATCCACGGTCCTCATTTGTCCTCATTCTGTACAAACATGCATTCCAAAGTTAAGCTGAAGTTAATTTGAAGATTTAAAAGTCTGGGTTTGCCAAACAAAGTAGATATCTTCCCAAGTTGCAGTGATTCCAGTATGAAATTTACTCTTTTCGTTACTGTTCCTTCACCATAGCTCAGGAAAGAAACCCTTTCTGGGGAAACACAAACACGAATTTTGTACAAAGAAGGCTAACTTCTGAAGACACCAACTTGATTTGGGGAACTCCAACTGCTATAACTTTAGATAAATTGGAGAATTTAATTTTGCATGGAGCAAAGCTGTGGATTTTGTCATCTATTATTTCCTTTGGAATAACTTGAGGGAAGGATTTGTGTGTGGCCAGTATGAACAGGGTGAGTGACTCCATCTGATTAAGTCTGACTTTGTCATACATTTATTCATTGATGTTAATTATTCTGGATGATTGTTGACACCATTGCTTTACTTGGATCTATGATAAGTAGTATGGCAGTGCAATGAATGCAATTTACTGCCAAAGGTAAAACATGACAGAAACACCTAAAACATTGTGTCATACTCATACAAACATTTTACTGATATATACTGCACACATACTGGCAGCAGCTGCTGTGCAGGCAGTGCAGTCTGCTTACCAAACAACATTTCTCTTTTCAAGAGCTATATTATTGCTGAAGCTGTTATAATCCATTGTGCGCTGTCTGAGGCAATTGCTGTTCTTGCTGCCAGATGTGTCAAGTGTAATAAGGCCATGAACCTCCAGCAGGAAAAAGAATGTACTAACAAGTAGGCAAGAATCCCTTCACATTGATTATTTTCCAGCACAGACCATTTATTGCAGGAGCAGCGGGAAACTGCTTGGCCACAGTCCCTAAAAATCAATGAGGGTGAGCCTTTCCGCCCCTCTGATCACTCCCACAAGTACCCCCTTCTATGTCCTGTTCACCCCCAACTCTGACACCTGGCAGTTAAAGACCCGCATCGTCACAGACCCATCAGCCATCAGAGAGAGAGAGACGGAAAGATACAGTGAGGCAGAAACATTTATTCATCAGCTGGATATGGCACACATATTTGCTACATAATGGTCTAAACCTATGCCAGTAGCAGATTTTCCAAAAAAAGATTTGGAGCATTCCAAAACTTTCCCAGTCCTTTGTTGTTTCTGTCTGACATTGTTTGAAACTTGTTGCTGGCATCAACTTCAGAATCAGCATATATTTTACAAAAATCAATGAAGAAGATGAATTAGCAAATCATCAATTAAATCTGTTTGATTTATGTTTTGCACAGCAACTTTTTTGGAATCTGGGTTGTAATTAAACTCTGAAAGCCATAAAAATCACATTAAGGATCAATCAGGACCAGTGTTCTCTCTTGTGTTTTTGATCATCAATTTGCTTGGCACAAATGAAGACTGAAATGAAGGCCTCTTACAAAAACTCATCATATCTTAACCCATCATAACAATTAGCTTGTCAGTTTTCACAAAAAACAAAAGGGTATGACTGAATACCAAAAAAGAATTCTGATCTGTGTCCTCACCTGATCACTTTTCCTTGATGGAAAACATCATGAGGTCAATGAAAGATGTGAGGGACTCAGGAATAGACAACCACAGTGCTGAGAGAGTCAGACTGCTCAGTCCCCAATTTGATTGGTTTGCGAGCCCATTTGTTTATTTAAGGTAAGTACTGGGGCATGTAATTGGTGACTACGTCCACACCTCCTTTGGCATAGATCCACACATCCCCTTTGTCCACAGAAGTGGTTGATCTCGATAGGAGACGCAAACATTCCCAAGTTAGTTCCCCCTTTTCTGTAATACTAACTTGACAAATGTATACAAATGTATACTTTTTTCATTAGCAAAGTCATTTGCAGTGGAAATGTTCTTCCCTCTCAGATTATTCACTATTCACCTCTAGAGACCTGGTAATTTGCAAAGAATCTATGACCTTTTCATCAGTCAGATATATTGGACATACATACATACATACATACATACAGTAAATGTCACCAACTGAGTGTAGGACATTTTCCAAGACCTCTGTATTTAGGCACGCAGGGATATTTACCACCTTGGTTCTTTCATTATGAGTAACACAACAGCCTCCACCTTTGCTATTCTCACCACCATCCTTCAGTGTCTCCTTTTGTCCTCTATTCTTCCACCCCCCCACCCCCCCTCCTCCCCCCGTCTTCATCCAGGCTACATTTTGACGTGTGACCATGGGGAAGGTGACCACAATCAAGGACTGTGTGTGGGAGGATTGTTCACATCAGTAAATGTGGAAAATCAGGAGTCTGTACATACATTTAGACACAGTTAAGACCACATATAGTGGACATGATGAATAGCTTTGAAATACAAATGAAGAGTATGAAGTTTATTTTGAGATCAGACTTGAAACAATAGAGGTGCAGTGCATGCTTTTGCAAGCAGGAATAACAATTTTTATTGTTAACTTTTTTGGCATGATTTACTCAGATCATGACTGCCCTCTTAAATCAAATCAGAGCAGCCCTTCGTCGCTATGACCTCCAAAAACCCTACAGTATTGAGCAGTAGGAGTCTGCATAGAGAGACAGGATGAAGCGGAGATAGGGAAAGAGAACTGGGACTGAAAGCCAATGAGCTCTGTGGTATGCCAGCCTGAGATCTTCTTATTGAATTTGATGTCAAGCCCTTTAAGAGTAGAGATCCTGGAAGACAAACAGAGGATTAGATTGGAAACATGGCCTCAAGTCATTTGTCTGTCTTACCTCTCCGCCTCCCATCTCTACCCATTTTCTCTTTTTCTTGATTTCCTGTTGGTTTTTCTATCCGTGTGTGTGTGTGTGTGTGTGTGTGTGTGTGTGTGTGTGTGTGTGTGTGTGTGTGTGTGCCAAATGGAGCCTGGTCCATGTATCCAGAGGCTATAAAGAAGAAGAAAATAGTTGGTGCAATGAAACAATGAGCCTGGCTACATGCTTCCGTATGGCTGCCTGGGGAGGCTGAAATTGACAAAGCAGACAAATGGGAAGACAAATGAAGAGAGAAATCAAAGGGAGATAGGAGCAGTCATATCTGTCTCCATCCTGTTTGTGGGGCCAGAATAAAGTCCAAAAGGTTGTTGATTGGCTCGTGTCCAGAAACAGTGGTTGATGTTTAGCTGGGATTGATGAGAAAATCCATTCATGCTGGCATAAAGTCATGCCTAAAGAAGCAACCTGGAGACAAAATTACAAATCTCCAACTTTTTTCTATTTTTCTACACTGTTAAATCAATGCTCATTTCAAACACACTAGTTATTTTTTCAACCTTTCTAAATAAGTTGGGACACTGTGTAAAACATAAATCAAACAGAATGTGATCATTTGCTCATCCTTCTTGACATATGTTCAATTGAAAACATCAGCTTCATTGATTTTTGAAAATATATGCTTTTTCTGAATTTGATGCAGCAACACATTTTAAACAAGGAGCAACTAAAGCCTGGGAGAGTTGTGGAATGCTCCAAAAACACCTGTTTTCACAGGTAAACAGGTTCATTGGTAACAGGTGATAGTATCATGATTAGGTGGGGCATCCTGGAAAGGCTCAGTCAAGCAAGGATGGAGCAAGGTTCACCTCTTTGTGAACACATGATCGTATGAAGGATATTACTACATGGAAGTACCTCTCAGGTACTGAGTATTTACTGCTTCTCACCCACGATGACACATGCAACACAGGCCCCAAATGAACTCGAATGGGGGATATTGTGGTTATGAACACCTCCACTGGTTTTAGTTTTTTTTCTATTTGCATGCTTACATTACAGTAGATAACCAAGAGTCTTGTGCTGTTTGTGTTTACCACTCCAGAACTTTCACTGGCACTGTACTAAAAGGCATCACATTAGCAATAGTGCTCATGTTGTTAGCAGAGACTTAAGGAGAGAGCACATTAGCCCAGTTCTAGCTGCTCTGCACTGGCTTCCTGTAACATTCAGAACTTATTTTAAGGTCCTCCTCCATGTATACAAAGCCCTTAATGGACTAGGACCAAGCTACGTTGCTTAATCTCTTGTTTATTAATTGCCTTCAAGAACACTGTGATCATCTGCTGCTTGTTTATTGGAGGTTTTAAAGAAATTCAAAAAACTCCTCTCTTCACTTTAACCTTTAACTCACCATGACTTCCTGATACAGGCCTGAAACTTTCATGTTTTGCCTCTCACTTATCTACTGCTGCACTTTCTTATTTTATGATTTTATGCATTCCATGCACTCTATTTATACCTAGATTTTATTACTATTATTCTGTGGTTTTATTTTGCATCTTACTTTCACTATGATTATCAAGTGGGTTTTACTCTGCATCTTACTTTACATACATTTTCATAGTCTTTTCTATGTGAAGCATTTGGTGCATGTGAATTCATTGTTGTGAATCACTTAGAGCTGCAATTCCTGAAAGATGCTAAAGAAATAAATTTTATTGTTATATCATTATTATTACTTAAGCTTGTAACAAGCCTTGTAACTGTATCTGTATGGTGATATTTTTTTTCTTCTGGTCGCAATGAGGCCAGTTTGTTATTGTACAGTTCTAGAAATTTGGCAGTTCAGCAGTGATTGGCTGCGTCCACAAAGGTCACTGCAGCTCAGGCCCAAATCAAACAAATAAGAACTTTGGTGCACTGTCAACATCTGTGCAGAGGTGTCACAACACATTACGTACACAATCATGGAAGAGGCACGTGCAGCAGCAGTCATTCTGTGATAATGTAAATATGCCTTATGAGCTTTATGGTAGAGCTGAGGCATGTAAGGGTGAGCGGCAGCATGACATGAATGCTTTTGTCAACAGTAGAAGAAGCAGGTAATGCAACAACAAAGAATTAGAAGCACCTCCTTGACCTCAGCTGAAGAGGACCATAGTTGAAAGCCTTCACTGCATCTTCTCTTTTTGAGAACGTTTGTGCATCAGCTAAGTGTTTTGTTCTATATGGTTTTAGATATTTAGTGACTGGGAACAAACCTCGTGACAGGTGCATAGCAAAGAATTGTGGATCCTCTGCAGAGGTGATTCAAACCAGGACAGCACCTCTTTCTGGGGGGTACATGGACTTATCTTGTTAGCAAGAAAGTAGATATCTAAAAGCAACAGACAGTTGAAACCCTGGGTTTCTGCTGGTGTTCCTTCTAGTTCCAGTTAATATCAGTGTCACTAGAAAAGTTTTGCAATGGTGGTAGATTTCAGTAAAAACATTAAGAGTAAAACTCCATTTCGCAATTCAAGGAGAAAAACTTTTCCACTTCCCTGCTCAGTTTTCTCATCATGTCCACTTAGTATAATTAGATATAATACATAAAGATACTGAGAAAATTTGGAAATTAAATCACTTGTTGAAAATGAACAAGCCTGTGATATTCTTAATTACTAAGTGTCACTGTACTCCATAGTTTATCAAAGAAAGTCTATGCCATTGCTGCCTTGCTTGACTGGCACCCCATATGTGCGTATTTTCCATGCCACTGGCCACTGGTATATATTACACTGTATATGCCATGGAATCAAATCTCTCATGTTATCCTATGCTCCTTGGCAACCCTGTATCTGTTAGCAAGCAGTCCCTGCTCTCTGTTAGCACCAGGTAAAAGGAACCACAGTGATAACACCCAGACTCTGCACACCAAATACACAAGTGTTGATTTTCCAGTGACTAATCTGTGGAGTTAAGTGTTAAATTAATGCTAACAATTTCTTACTCAGGGACATAAGAAGTATGTGAAACAGCATGTGCCTTATTAAATCAAAGCTATCAGGCTGAGAAACCCTGGCTTTCCATTTCCATGTTAAGCAATAACCAGGCATTCCACTAAAATACATTGTGCCACCATATTCCAGAGCGGATTAGTGCATCATCCTCTTTGTCCTTGTACCTGAAGTGGATAGAGCAGCAACAGTCTCCAGGCAACTCAGAGGGAGGAAGGCAGTGACAGTAGCCCACAGTCACAAGATACAGAGCTGATAAATGGCTGATCAGTCACAGAGACAGGGGCAAAGTCTCTGGGTCAACAGTGGCTGAGTGGAATGCAAAGAGCAGCCGCTTACTCTCTTTACCACATACTGACCACAGAACCAGTCTATTCTGCAGACATACTAGCACTACATTATACTGTGCTGCATTACACTTTATTCTACTATACTATACTCTATTATACTGTACTATGCTCCTTATATTAAACTACACTACTCTATACTGTGCTAAATTATCCCCTTTTATTACATTATACAATGCATTCTATGCATAACATGTATACAATGCAAAATGATATTCTGTATTTAGACTATACTGTGCTACACAACTATTATTCTGTGCTATGCAATATGTATGACTGTGTGTAAACAAGACTGAAACATACTAATTAATTACATAATATTGTCCACTGTTATCATAAATTATGTTATGCTATATTATAATACTACATATACTAGGACTATATATTTTACATGATAAAAATGTTTGTGGTATTATACATTATGGTATACTATAGTATACCACAGTATGTACATTATATACTATTGAATACTTGCTGTGACCATTGATATCGTATTAATTGAGTTTAAAATGTGTTTTTGATCATTTCACCAAAGAATTTGTGTTTGCTGCTGTAGTTTTACTCCTTAGGCTCATATGTAGTGCATCAGTCATGAGAACTGGACAAACCTAGAAGGTTTTTGATGGAAAGATGACAAAATCACGCATACATGTTTCTATGTACTCAAGGAAAACAGATGCTATGTCTCTGGTATGTTTTTGTTCCTCAGTTGAACGAATATAATAAACTATGGAAAAGAAGTTGTTTTCAGATGTCATCCGTTATACTATGAATGACTGTATTAAGTCTGAATGCATCTTGTGCTGAACTTAGACAGAACTGCTTTCATTTAAGCAAATAGCTCTTTGGCAGGCCATTTGAGAGCCTATTCCACCAATGCAGACTTTCACATACATGATTGCTTTTTCAATTTCTGTCAGATGACGTACAAATATATATTCTGAATGCAACTGGCAAAATGCACAGATACACACTCTGTCTCTCTCTCTCTCTTTCTCTCTCTCACACACACACACACACACACACACACACACACACACACACACACACACACACACACAAACAATAAGAGTGGTGGCAGGGCGCCACTCAGCCTTGCATCCCGTTGTGTCACTGCATGCCTCTAAATTATTCAGTGTCACTCAAATATTGATATGGAAATCACAGCTGACTGAACTGACAGACCAGAGAGAAAGGCAGCAAAGATCCACTGTCCTCATTCTGCTGTCCTTTTCTTTTAGCCTCTGCTCCATTTGACTGATAGCTTTTGATGCCACCAGCTGCTCATCCTTATTTTATGTTCATTTCACACAGGATACAGTTTTCGCTAAAAATGATTGCTGGGCACTGAAGCCCTTTCCACAGAGGAATAAAAACATCTCCTGTGATTTGAGCTCTTGATTATGAAGCATGGCTCCGGCAAGTGGCTTTAGAGTCAGCAGAGCCATATTCTCCTGTGAGGTGTCTCGAGCCATATTGATCTGTCCATGTTTGACTCTGATTATAGAATCAGCTCTTCCTTTTCACACCTCATGACTAAATGAATACAGACACAGTGCAATCATCTCATGGTCAGAACCCATTCTCTTGAAGATACACCAGCAGAATCAATACTACAGTGTGTAAGATCAGCTTGTTTTACATTGCCAATAGCAACTAGAGGGGAAAGAGTGCATTCTCATTCCTGTCTGTGCACACCATGCTTGGCTGATTAGGAGTACAAAGGTTAGAAGCAGGGAGTTATCCCTTTGTAAGGACTGGTTAAAAAGAAAAACCTCACCTCCTGTCAGCCCTCTGTAACATATCCCCTGCTATTATTACTGTCCCTTACTTATTACTTTATTATTACTTTTCCCGCCAAAAGAACTTTCCCAAGGACCTGGTAACCTTTTGAAGAACTCAGGAACTTTACCTTCATTCTGACCACAGGAACCAAGGTGTAAATTAAAGGCTGGTGTAGGCTCAACACTCTGCTCCAGTGTTCATTTTAGCACCCAATCTTAATTTAGCTTCAGTCTTCTGATGAAAATGTATATTAGCTTTAGTAATTTGATTTTTGTTACACAAACTTTTGTGTGGAATCACCATGGTCACAAGTGCTGTTTTCATCTATTGCGAGGTTAGTGAATCTCTGTTTACCTCATCTCCCACACTGTGTCCATGTCGCTGTGCTCTACAGTAAAACAGATGACTCCCCTCAGTAAATTCAGCTTTCATTCCCAAATTCTCTGACAGCAGACTTTCTGTTGAGTCACTCTTTGCTCAACTAGCATTTACCACAGCATTCTTCATTGCAAAGAGGAAGAGTGACCATTCACATGATCATGCATTATAAAACTGGTCACTGTCTGGATTTAGATTGAGAGGAGAAGACAAAATGTTGGATAATATGAGCACAATAATACTAGAGGGAGATTTAGATGGCTGAGTGTTGACAGTAATCCTGCAGGACTCATTGGAAAGTAATGTTATCATTACATACAGAGACATAAACACGATAATGTTACACTAGTTTATCTTTTCTTCAACACTGATGACACTGAACACTGAACAGTGCCTGCGTGTTTTCATAGTTTGTCCCAGCTGTTTTGTTGGGTTCTGTTGAGCTCAGGGATGAATGTGCTTTTTTCCCTTTATGAACCAGTAATGTTTGCGAACATTACTGGCAGTAACATTACCAAGTTTATGATTAATGATTGATGCAATAGTCAAGTAGCTGTCTCAGTTTCTAAAGAAGAAACTGTTTAAAGTAGTGGAGGATAATTACAATGTAATTCTACAAAGGTGTGCAGGTTGATGAATAAGACAGCTTTTATAGTAATAAGGTGATCATCAATGATCATTTAGAGATCATTCACAACGATACAATTCATCATAGCTCTCATTTTCAAAGGTCACATTTTAGTTAGTTTACATACTTGGTCTTATTGATGTGAACTTGGTTGTGAACTGATATTTTTTCATCTTAGCCTTTGTGGGTGGGATTAACATTGAGCTGACCACCCGTAATGTGTTTCTGCCTGCTCTGAACAATCACACTCAAAGGTGAAGCAAAAGCCTGTGGTTCAAATGGAGATAACAGTGCACATGTTCAAACAACCTTTCCTAAAAAGCAGTCATGGTGTTGTATTTGTCTGTATATGGGAAAAGAGAGAGAAGAGAAGCTCAAACGCTGCTTACTTTCCCACCTCTGCACAGCTGGCTAGTTGCTGAATAAAGTGAAAATCAAAAATCGTCAGGCTATAATTGACAGTTTTTTCAGCCCTGAATTTTGCTGACTGGGAAAAAGATTGTCATCAGATTTGTGGACACCTTTCTGAAGTTTTGTCACCCTTTCTACGTTTGCAGGTCACCTGTCCAGTATAGACCATTTTCACCACAGGAGCTTTTCCAGGAACCCAGGAACCATTTTAACAACCCAGCAAGCTCATCTGCAGTGTGAATGTAGGAAGAAGAATCTTAATTTAGTTCATTTGCCTCATACCTGTTCATGGGGGTAGTACTTTCCTATGGCACAGACGCTATCAGTACAGAGTTTGCACTCTTGAATGTCATCGATTGGTCAAACAACAGCTTGTGCACAGCTTTACACACACAGTAAGCAAGCACTGATGCTGCAGCTATGCATTACAGCAGCAATTAATCTTGAAACACCTCTGCATGTTTCCTTTACATTCGCTAATTACAGCATGTGTTGTGCAACAGCAAAGACATCAAAACAACGCCTCTAATCTGTGATGTTGTTTCCTCTGTTATGAGACTTGACTCTAATACAATACCAAGTTTTTTAGATGCAATGCAAGTGGAAACAAGAAATGCTCACACAAAACTGTTAGTTAAAGTTTAGTTCCTGAGGCTTCTCAGCACCTGAAGCTATTTGGTCTAAAATCAGATGAGCTTGGCTATTTACTTAATCTAACCAGTGGAGAATAAGCGGAGCTCCTAATGGCTAATATTGTGCTTGTGGATCTATGTTGGCATGTCCTATGAGGCTGTCATACTATAGCTGTTCTGTAAACAGGATGAAGTTGATTAAAGCCGGTGCTCGAAGAGGTGCAGTTCTTCCACTTGTATTGATAAATATTAGACCAAATGCAATGCTATACTTCTTAAAACAGTGGAACACATGGCTCCAAGTCTCTAACACCGAGCTACATTCATTGGTAGTCGAAGAAATCATAACGGGATAACCAGTGTTGGGAAAGTTCACTTTCTACATGAACTAGTTCAAAGTTCAGTTCACCATTCTAAAAATGAACTAGTTCATAGTTCTTTTTTTTCCCATTTGTTGCTGCGAGCTATTATTTTTCAATATTATTGCCACAGCCCATATAGAACCACAGACAGCAATTATTTTAGCAGTTTTAACACTGTAACTATGTGTCAGAACATACCTTGAAAGGCTGGCCGGGTGCTTCAGTTCAATGTGCCATTTCAGGATTGCTGTGGCTGTGACTGAGGTGCGGATTTTCTTTTTGAAAGCCGGCGGGCAAAGTTTGCACAGAAATGTAAGATTTTTTCCCATCCTCACTGACCTTGTCATAAAACTGGTTTAAATGATCATACGACACCTCCTTGCTGCTTTGTCGCCTTCATGCTGGTTTTTGTTTTGATGACGCATGCGGCGGTGCGACACTGGTGGCTGGTGTTGCCAGATTGGGTGTTTTTTATATTAAGGCCTGTTTACGGTGTGTTTTAGTCGGGTTTTCACCTGAGAGGATCTATAGAAATCTGGCACCCTATTGAACGAAGTTAAACTGAGACAGCGTGCCGTTCACAGACACCAGAATGAATGAATTCACAGTAACGTTCATCAGGCAGTCATACAGTACGTTCAGTTCATGTTCGTCCAAAATATGAACCAGTTCATGAACTATCATTCAATGAACGCGTTCAGGCACAACACTGAGGATAACAGACTAGCAACTCAGTCAGTCACTCATGAATGTCATTCTTGTGTTGGTTTTAAGGTGCTGTCTTCTGGGCCCTTTTTACACCCATTCACCTGAACTAGATGGAGATGGGATCAGGAGAAAGCTGGTGTTGCATTAGTGTGTATTGTATGGCTAGGACAGCACACATTAGAAAAGAGGATTTACACTCAATAGCAGGCACATGGAGTAAGGGAATTTATTGGAATGTACAAGGAATGGAGACTCCAGGTACAGAGGAAACTAGCTGGGAAGCCCTGAGAACAGTTGGTAAGGCACGAGGTACTGAGGTGGAGAGCAGTTCAGAGATACGCGGGAGCACACAGAGCTCAGGTATTGTGAGTACTTGCGCTAAGCGTACGTGGTGGTGGAGGCACAGGTAAAACAAGGTAGTGATGGTTCAGGGCTTGAGGCTCAAGGCAGGTGGTGGCAAAGAAGCTGGGGCTGGAGATCGGTGCAGGAGAACTCACTGAGCAAAAAGGAAAAAGACACAGGAGATCAGGCACTGGTGATTAATTTGAGAGAACAAAAACTAAATATACGCTTATACTCAAAGGTAGCACTGTTAAACGGCCAGCTACAGCACAAAGCACTGGAAACAATCTGGCAATCTGGAGTCCTCTGCAGTACACAGTCTTTATGCTGTGCTTGATTGTGATGAGTCCCAGTTGTGTTGGAGTCATTTCCCAGTCACCTGGAGAACCACACCCAGCCTCTGCCAAAAAAGGAAGCACAGGAAACCCAACCCACACCTCTCCACAGCACACAAGAAAACACTGGAGTTTTCCAAACAACCACAGAAAGTACAAAATGCACTCATTCGAGCCATTACTTTCAAACTTCACTCTAGGTAATACTAAAGTTAAGAAGTAATACCTAATTTGGTGTAAGTTGCTAATTTTGGATGTTTAGATATTTAGTAAGTTTGTGAACTTTGTCACCGATGTTGAAAAAGGGAATACATTGAAATTATGCATTCGAGTAGCAGCAAATAAAGAACTTCTTAAGAAGATCTTAAGGAATTTGTATTGTTGTCCCATCACATGAAATAAGAGTCTCAAAAAAGCCCCTCTTTTCAGCTAATGATCTGCTCTTTACCGCTATTGAGATGTGTTAATGCAAGCAGCTTCACAGGTTTAGTTCCTGAAGCTGCTTAGTTCTTGGAGCTCTTTGGAGGTGGAAAGGGCCATGTGTGCTGTGGCTTTCAGCTCTCTCTTTGTTCCTTTGCAGGCTTCGCAATAATCAAGGGTTATACTGACTGTTTATATAAGAAGGCATTCAACATTTCAAGTGTGACACAGCATTACCTCTCACTCCTCTAAAGGTGGACGTTTTGCTGTCTGAGTGGGTACCTGCCATGCGCTCTCTACCCTTTAACAGGCATTCTCCCCAGTGTGACCATCTCTGCAGATACAGGACACTCTTTCTTCATGACAAACAGAGCAATTGGAGGTTTTCTGAATAAAGCTTGGTCAATAATGACCACATGGATCATGTATATACCCAAATTGTCACATCTGTCATTATACTGAGAGTTGTCTCTTACCTTACCTCAGTGCCAAATGTATTTGTAGTCAGCGCATGCAGGTATTGTGATGGCGCACTGTGTGGCCTTTAGTTACATAAAGCTCTTTCAAATATCCAGGTTCCTTTGTACTGCTCTGAGCTATATACTATGCAAACAAACAGGCACACAGAGGACTCTGCGATCCAGACAGGCTTCGATTGGATAAGAGCTTACATAATCAGGCTGCCTGGGAAGAGCACAGCAGAGGGCATAAGGCAAAGACAGCCTGTGTCATCCCAATGAGCTGGTTAGGGAACTAGTATTTCAGGAAGATTCAGCAGCCTACCTGGCTCCTGACAGGGTGATGGCTCATGTTACAGCTTGTGTACCACTACTTGTTGTTGCAGGCTATTGTCTCTCTAAGGACCTGCATTCAACCCATTGTCAGAAATTCACAATGATCTATCTTATCAGAGATACTACCCAGTAGACATGTTGATTAAATGCTGATATGGCAGCTTGCAAGAAAGGCAAATACCATGTCAGCATGAGAGCTGAGAGTTGAATGTACTGAAGCAGCCACCGGCTTCAGGCTGGTTTTCCACTCACTTCAAACCAGTGCAATGTTACAACAAACAAACAAAAAATCCATGATACATTTTCATTTTACACTGAAATTTAAAGAAAAAAATGCATCTGAAAGAAATGTGCTCTGCAAATTACACATATGTAAAAAAAAAAATGCATGTATGTGCACATATATCTTTATTAAAAATGTTCAAAATATACCATTATTATTATTAGTATTATTATTATCATTATACACGTGAATATGAATATGCAACACACTGACACAACATACATGCACACAAACACACTCTCTCTGCCAAAGAACTTGAAACAAAGCAAGTTGGAGGTTGTAGAGGTTGTTATCAACGTATGTGTCCTGCTGCCTTCAGATGTCTGCATGGATGTAATGAGCTGAAGAAGAAGCTTTTCATAGAGTATAAAGCAGCTGTGGATCACAGAACGCTCCTGCTTTTATAACATGAAGCTATTTTTTTAATCTGATTTGAAGGGATGTGCTAGTTCTGGGGTGTTAAACATATTTATTTACATTTGAAGTATTATTTCTGTAAATTTGATAGACATGACAGAATCACTTGTAACATGAACATAATGGATGGATGGGAATTATGGAAGCACCAATAAGTGTGTCAAATTGATTTTGGGGTTGGGGGTGAAAAATGACAGACAAGGGTTTTATATTGAAAAAATGTTATGTAATAAAATACAATGCTGTCAGACTGATGGCTGGTATAGCAGTGCGGTAAGAGATGATAAAGAGATGACAGAGTAACAATAGATACACAAGTTTTATTAAATTTCTTCTCACTCCAGAAAAGTCTTTGTGTCAGAGATCTTCTCAAGTTTCTGAAACTGGAGCTGACAGCAACTTTCAACAATGACAGACACATTGTTTGCATGTTTGTGCTTGATTCCTTGTTAGTGAATATGACATGCATCGTAAGGATTTTTTTTGTATTTGTTGAATCCTTCTTTCTGCACATAAAAACCCACACTTGGGTGGTCCTAAATTGTCCTAAATTGGCAGACTATTCTGCACTAGTGTGCAACCTTTCTTTACACATCATGAATAAATAAAGAAAGGTGGTAATCATCTACATGGATATTTGTGCCAGGTGAGAAAAGGCCTCCAGATGACTATGAACTTCAGTACTGATGTTGATTATTACCAGGGGATGAAAGCTAAAGAGGCCCCCTGACTTTTCTTAGTAGTTACTGAATGAGCTGGGATAGAGAGGGTCCGACCAGTGGAAGACCAAGAGGAGGGCTGTTTAATGTGTGCGAATCAACATATGTTCTGAAGATATGTAAATTTTTTCTGCTGCTAGCCACGCTAGCAACATGGCTCTAGGGCACTGACATTTGTGGTTTAAAGGGAAATATCTAGAAAACTATTGAATTGTTTGCCATCCTGTTTGCTACTGATATTCAAGGGCCATTGAGGATACATTTAAGTCAAATAATGGTTTATAAAACTGCTGATAGGACAGTCCCATCAGCCTCAACTGTATTCTGTGTTTAATTCTAATTAGCAAAATGTTAACATACTACACTAAAATAGTGAATGTGGTAAAAATTATAGCTCTGGAGGGCATAGACCATCAGCATATTTTGTTATTTCATTTAGAGGACTAATTAAGCAAAGCCAAAACCAAGGATCCCACAATGAAAAAGTATGTCCACCAGGTCTTTTGGATGTTACATTTAATGTAAAAAGTCACAACTGATAATTTCAACAGGAATACTGTAAATCTGTTGACGCTTTAAAATGAAAGTCTGCGTATTATTCTATATTGCCTTTTTACTGTATTTATCCTTGTTTTATTGAATAAACAAATCTTCTGATTCTTTGCTTTAATGTACAGCATTGGGCTGTGTCTATGAAATAATGCCAAAATAAAATGTTAAAAAATTGGCACCTTGACAATATATATAGGATAATAAATTCAGGGAAGCAAGAAAAGAAATGAGTAGGAGCACATGAAGGCAATGGAAGTTCTTGTGTCCTCTCACTGATCACAGGAGGGATTTTAGGTAGCACTCAGTAGGTGATCCTATATAACTTCAGAGTGCTTATCAGTGGTTGGAGATTTCCCTTTTTGTCTATTCTGATTTATTTATTTTTTCTTGTGGGGTGTTATTGGCTATTATTATTATTATTATTATTATTATTATTATTATTATTATTATTATTATTATTATTATTATTATTGTGGCAGCTTTAGTCTACATGATCCCGCAGTATCATGATATATTTTGTAAAAATTATTTTTAACAAGCTTTAGAAATGCAAGGTCATCACAGGGACAAGGAGGAGTGGAAGCTCCACTGAAACATCATCATTCGCTCAATAAAAGCTTTGCCTGTGTCACCAGAGAAAAGCCCTGCTGAGATTTCTGTGAAGGCCCAAACCCATGCTAATGACTGAAACAATCATCTGCAGTCAGATGGTGTTGTCTTTGTCCCCTCTCTGACACTTCTCCCTCTGTCCTCCTCCACTCGGCCCCACCCATCATCTCAATCCCTCTTTGTCCTCTTTAACCACTCAGAGTTTGTGCTGTGTGTGTTGAAGAGACCTTCTGTCTGTTTGATAAGGAGGGGGCAAACAGAGACACATCCAAACAGTGTGACAAATGACAAGGAAATGCAGAAATATGAGTAAAACCAGCTGCACTGTCTCTTAGCCATGTCTAGGTGATGTAAATATGTGGTTGCTATAACACGTGGCTATGTCTCTGGAGGCTTCTGCAGCTCATGAAAATAATTCTGTCAAGTTCTTAACTCCTGAACATGTGCTTGACACCCATGAAGAGTGCCACCCAGTCTCCTGAAAGATATATTTATAAACCAATTTGGTTTGACAAATACATACGTATTATTATTCTCCAATTCAGGAAAAAGGACATCTAGATACTGTACAAAAGTTAGTAGAAAAGGCTGGGGTGGATTGTGCAGAGCCTATTTATATTTTACATAGTTGCCTACCATAACCATAAATGTGTTAATCATGCATTATAGTTGCCAGGAGCTGATATTGTAGGGAAAACCAGTGAATAGCACATAAATGGTGAACATTCAGTACTTGTGTTCAAAATGAGC
Source organism: Chaetodon trifasciatus (assembly GCA_037975065.1). NCBI lineage: Eukaryota > Metazoa > Chordata > Actinopteri > Chaetodontiformes > Chaetodontidae > Chaetodon > Chaetodon trifasciatus. Next base: position 3,929,225 of record JBBMOE010000029.1, read on the forward strand.
ATTTTTCATTGGCTGTGAACATTTTGTAGATATATTGAATATAGGCTTTGGAGTTAACCGCTGACCATGAACAGCACCATCCCAATTCAAATCCACCTTTGTTTCCTGTCATTTCTCCACTATGACTATCTAATAAAGCCATACAAATTTCCAGAAACAACTTAAAAATAATAATACAGGTGTACTGTGGATGTTTTATGAGGTATATTTTTTAAGAGATGGGGCTGGTGGGCTGGTGTGGCTTAACCAAACAGAGTCTATAGCCATGTTAGCAGCTCTGTGAGGTTGTGTTTAACCTTTATGGAAATTCATCCCACAGTGAGACATTTTATTGAGATATTTCAGTATGGACTGATATATCAGTCAAGTTTTGGTCATTCAGGACATTGCTATTCTTAAGAGACAGAAAACACTTTCCAAAACCAACAACAAAACAATACCACAAATTCCTGTATTTACCTCTAAAAAGATGGGACGAACAGTTCTTTGGCCTATTCGTGTGTGGTCGATATCTTTCTCATGATATGAACATATGGAAACCATGAAGTGATACAGTTGGTGTGGCCTTTTCAGTAAATCCAAGCAGGGTTTTTCATTATTCTGTAATGTCCTTTAAGGACTATGCAGTTAGCCTTGAAGTCTTCATGTAGATATTGCTTGTATGTCCTGCTAAGGACCAAGATTTTGTCAATATATGAGGCTTATTCATTTGATCAATGTGCATGATATCTACTGTGCTGCAGTGAAAAAGCATTGCTGCATTTTGTCACCCAAAGCTCCAAATGAGGACACTGAAGCTATCTCTGCCTGGGGCTCACAAGACAGCAGGCAGAGAATGGCAGAAGTACTGTACGGGATATCCAAAAAGAGACTTAACACCAATTTCTTTCTGTGCTCGTAGTAGCTGTCAGGATTCTCCATGAGGTTCAGGTCCAAGGGATTTCTGAAGATTTTGGTGACTGCCACTTTTGATATATCCACATGAATCCACACTTTTAAAAATCTATATCCTTGTACTCTCGCTTGTCCTCTCTGTTCCTGTTATCAAATATTCTGGGTCACTTCAGACACAAACTGCTCATTATTTTCCACAGCAGAGTGGGAGCCAGTGGCCACTCATGTCCTGTTATCCGTGACACAAGCCCATCACAGCACCCTGACACGGCTTTAGACATGGCCGATCCGGCTGGTCATGGGAAGACAGTTTGGCTCCTGGCTACACAACAGCGTGCTTTGTACAAAAACATGGATCAGCTATGAGGAACCTATCACTGTGAATCGGCTCCTGTGTCCACTACATAAGGGATTGATTCAGCATGGGTATTCTTTCAACAAAGCCTTTGACAGTGTGGAAGACCCCTGGCTGTGTTGTGGCGGTGGAACACAGCCATACAGATTGAGAGGGGAATACCGCTCAGTTTGTACAGCACAGAGCAGTGGATCCAAATATATCTAATTCAGGGCTACAAAAGAGAAGAATGTGGTTCCTCCTTGCAACCTCTGCTTTGAGTGTGATAAGCCTTCTGTTTTTATCATGACTAACTACTGAATATATTCTACTGCACACACAGTGGTTTAAAAAAAAAAAAAAATTAAATACCACATTAAAAAGGCCTTTAACTTTGAAGTACACAAATAAATTGCAACTACAAAGGCACAGCTGTCCAGGGCAGTCATATGAAGATGATTAACTATGTGTCAGCTTGAAGGGATCTGTCAGTAATTGCTTTTATATGTTTTCAAAGTGATGTGGTGTGTCAGTATGCACATTTTGAATGTGAAAGATATATGTACATATACACAACATTGATTGCACTGAGCAGATGGTTGTTAACAATTTAAACTACCCCATACTTTTTTGTGCTTCTTTGTGTTGTTCCCATAGCAACAACCTAATTGACATTATGGCTAAATACCAGCAGCATGCATACAAATTACAATGATATTTCAAATTATTTCATGATATCCGCATTGTGTTGGATGGAAAAAGGATTCCACTTCATGTCATGTAAGCGTTCATGTCAAGGTGCCAGCTGCCAGTTTATGTCTAATAGTCAAATGTCTAATAGTGGACATTAGCTGTAGTACAGTCTGATGTCCTACTTTCAGTTGTTCTATTGTTTTGATCCCATCATACTCAGTATTTGTAAAACACTAGCAAAATACAAAAGATACTGAAGTCTTAGCTACAAATCTTAACGCTGCATAACAGATTTTTGGCCACCTCAGATCTTGGAAAGATGGAAGATAGGATGAACCCTCAAGGCATAAGAAGATGGGGAATGGACCCACAAAATGAGGAAAGGGTGAAAAGAGCCAACTCCTTGGACTCCACTCTGCGAAGATAGCCAGATTTGCTCTGGGGTGTACTGACAGTTGACGGACTGGTGATAACAATCATAAGAGTGCAGGAGTGTGAGCCTCAATCAAAAATGCATCATCACTGCCAGACAAATGCCTGAACTGGTGGTTGGTACCTCCAGGACCACTGGAAAGATGAGAGACTGGCATCTGAACTGGGCAGGGTATTATCAGCATACTCGACTGTTGCTTAGACCAGGGGGACCAGAGGAGGGATTGCAGGAAGCAAGGCATTGCAGGGCCATCTGCCTCTCTTGATTCTCTTTTTAACTTTGGAAAATGGACCAATGAAATTAAGTATGAGTGTGGTATTGTTAGAAGGTGGTAGGCTGGTGACAAAATCCAAGGAGATGTGGGACCAGGGCAGGATGAAGAAGCCTGGAGGGAGCTTTGTGAGGACTCTTACACTGAGTGACAAAATCCTTGGTGTCCCTCTCCATGGATGACCACTGTAAGTGTTGCCATTGCAGTGCCAATGTACATCTTACCCCAAGGTAGTGAGGTGAGAGGAGTGGCTGCAGAACCTGACCTGACCTGACCTGTGAGTGATTTACCTTGTCCTCAATCTCCCTGGCTACCACACACACAAGCAGGACAGAGGATACCCAAGGGTATCAGGCTTAATGTTCATAGAGTCTACTTTGTCTGAGAGGGAGAACAATTAAAGAAGAGAGCCCAACTTGCTTGACGATAGTGTAGTCACTTGGCCTAACATGCATTCCAGATTCTTGTGGTCAGTCCAGACCAAAGATGGCTGCTCCGCCCCCTCTAACAAGTGTATCCAGTCTTTCAGTGCAAGCTTAATTCCAAACAGCTCCTGGTTCCCATTGTCAGAAATCTTCTCAGCTGGAGACAGTTGGGAGGACAAGAACTGAACCAATTGGTCCTCAACAGAGCCCTGAAAAGAACTGCCTCCACACTGGTGTCTCAGGCATCCATCTCCACAATAAACTGGCGAGCAGGATATTGGAAAACTAGAATAGGCACAGATGTGAAATTTGATGTCTGCTTCAGCCATGGACAGCTGCCAAAAGGCATACTCTGGTAGTTGAGGGGAGCTGCCACTGAACTGCACTTCTGAAGGACATATGGTTCAGCATGGGTTCAAAAGATGACAGCACATACCAGAGTTTTGGAATCTCCTAACTGCTCTTGTCTTTGAAGAATTTTGTGAATCCATATCCTTCAGATTTTTTTTTTTTTTTGTTTCTCTGCACAGTGTACAGCAGTAACAGATCACCAGTGCTCATTTTCTTAAGATGCCAACCCAGCTGGAGCATGCAGCACATACTTGGCACCACTGTGTACAGAATATTGTGGTTCATTGGTGTGGATGCTCAGATTGTTGTTGTTATTGTTTTTGGTGGGACAGCCCATTACTCACAAAGGAAAACCCTGTGCCAGCAGGAGGTGATGATGGCTGTTGGATCTGTACAGCCAAGGATTCTGTGACATGCTTCTCCATAGCCTTGGTCTAGGGAGTGGATAACGAGTAGAGTCACCCTTTGGGGGCACATTAATTGTGCAATCATACAGTGATGTAGCACCTAAGAGGTGGCCTGGGCCTTGTTAAAAACCTTCTCAAGGTCCAGGTATTAGCTGGAAACCCCAGAAAGATCTAGAAACTCAGAGGTAACAGGCAGACTAGGATCAGACAACAGGGCAGACCTCAACCAGACAGCATGACAATGAATGCACCACTGCTGTATAGATGCTGAAGCCCAAGCTATGTGTGGATGTCTCCTTAGCCAAGGATATCCCAAAATTACAGGCTGTTGTAATGCTATGATCAGGTAAAAGGAGAGTGTTTCACCATGATTGTCTGACATGGTCATTTGAAGAGGAGTACACCAATGTGTGACCCTGCAGAGGAGGTGGCCATTTAGACCTGTGGCATGGATGGGCTATTCCTGAACCTCTCGTCCGATCCCCACCTGAAAAGCAAGAGTCATGTCCACAAGGAGAGTCAATGAGAACTAAAACAGTGTAATTAATACCAGAACAGCACAGCTAAGCATGAATTGAAGTCCAAGAGGACATTTCAAAGTTCATGGTCCAGCTCACCAGTTGAACCACAATCTAACAAGGACAGCCTCTTGAAATGTTCTTGAATAGCACTCTTGTTCCTCTAATGACGAGCTGCCATCTCCCACAGACCAGCTGATATGGAGGAAAGTTGTTTGTCATGGCACTTAAGGGCAATGACCTGTGCCTTCAGCTCCTTACAGAGTCAGTTGGGTTCATACTGGCCAGTTGTTCTGTAATACATATTATAATGTACTGGCAGAAAAGAACCCAAAAGTATGACAATAAGGCAGACCAAAAAGGTAAAGTCAAAACTGTCAGATCAGTCACTCAGGAAAACAAATCCAAAGAGTGGAAGGCAGATAACCATAGTCCAAAAAACAGGTGAGTAAGGTCAGAACAGATCAGTCAAGAATAGAAATGGTGGAGAGCTTGGCAAAAACACACATTCTTGTTTGACAATCTGACCAAGGGACCAAGTGAAAGTGGAATGGTACACATACTGAAGAGCTACTGAGGAAATCAGTTGCAGGTGAGAAGATGGGTGGGGAAAACAAGGTGAGGGGAATGAGTTGATTGCATGGCATGAGAAAAAGGTAGGATCTGAAATGACATGAAAGGTATGGATGACATGGTGTGAAAGCAAAACCAGAAAACAAATTAAGAGTTCGTGGAACATGTGACACAAAAACATATGAGCACACGCTTCAAAACTACACTATATAAAATAGTGTTACTTGAGGAAAGTTGTGAATTACTTTCAATGTAAAAGCAACTCCTGTTTTCAACTGTAAGGCACATTTCAGATCCATTGTGCACGTTATGCAAAAATACCATGCAACCTCACTTGTCAATCATAATTATATAAATGCCTCAAAATTAACATGGTAATGATATTTCAATGTTAAAATGCTACACATACTGTGGCACCTGTAATGTGGCGAGATGAACAGAATGGAGATTGACAACATATGCCAAACACAATCTGAACACATACTTACAAGCACAGCTGGATATTCACAAAGTGCCAGATGTTTACATACATAGCTAGATGTTTCATATTTTCGTCCACCCCCTGAATGTTCACAGCGACAGATCTGGCAGAAATGGTAATATGGCTCCTCTCATGCATCTGTGGTAATGAGATGAGCTGGGATTTGTTAAGCCTCCCATTGATTAAGGCCGTGAACAAGCCCAGCCAAGCTGCTTCACTCGCTCCGGCTGGCATATGTCAATCCTTGTGTGACTATGCATGAGACTGTTTTTTTTTTTTTTGTTGTCAGGGCTCAATACAAAGGCTCCAGTAATTTTACAGCAGACATGAAGGGAACAGTCCAAATCAAAGCTTGTTTTTAAAATAGACAGAGACACTGTCATATGAATAAATGGCTCTTTTGCTGCTTTCAAGGGCTGATTGATAGAATGTAGTAATGATTCAGCCTCTCGCCAGCTCATGGAAGCTTTTAAATGTGCTTTTCTAAATGTTACATGTCTGCTGGGTCTTTCAGAGAGAAACCAGGATTGATATGCCGTTACCTTTGCCCCTACAAATTTAAAGTCTGTTGCCAAACTACATTCAAATCAATTCTATGAATGTGTCTTTGTTGTCTGGATCCTCCTTTAAAAAGACATCTTGATTTCAGTTAAACTACCTGATTAAAGAGGGAATGAATAAAACATGAGTTACAGAGAATGAATGAGTGAAAGAGCTGTCATTCAGGGCTGTCTATAATCCCTGTGAATCCAACTTTTTTTGTTCTCCTGCCCTTCACAACCCGCATTCCTCAGCCAGGGCCAATCTGAAACACAAAAGTCTGACCCCTCCTCCACTTAACACACTCACACACACACAAACACGACATACACTTGTTCTAACAGATCTACTCATCACGCTCTTTTGCAGAGGGTGTTAATGAATATTGATTTCTTCCTTGTCTTGATGGCTAGGTAATAATCTGTGGCATTTTTATCTCTATTTTGGGGTCTAAACAGAAGACATAACAACATGGTGAGCCATACTTAAATTACATTTGCTAATGCAAAACTGTTGCCAAGTGTGGGGATGCCAAGGGTTGGTTAAAAGTCTAGTTCGTTAGTATTCCAAAATAACATAATTTTTGAGTTCGCCCAAGTGGTATTTATTCATACTGACTGTTATAATCACATCTTTTACTTAAGTAAAAATGTAAAAATACTGTGTAACAAGTAAAAAAAATTGCATTCAATAATTTTACTTAACTAAGAGTATACAGTAGAAGTATTATCAAAGAATTATACCCCCAAGGAATTTACTACTGTGTTTGTAGACAGAACCTGAGGGAAATTTTAGAGATGGCATGATTGCATACAGAGTCAATGGAAAGATGCAACAAGATGTGAATTTGCCCACAACTGCACAAAATAAGGCACAAATGCATCAGCACAAGTAGGAAACGTTTCAACTTGAAATAAAAAATTGTGTAGGTCCGAAGCACAGCTTTATGAATCAGCTGCATAAATGCAGAGACAGGAAAATTGGCTAGAAATTCCAGAATAGCACTAATGTTAAACAGATTTTTTCTTTTGGCTGCCTGACATAGCCAGCCTATCCATGTGTAAACTAATCATATGTGTTATTCAAACATGGTAACTGCATGTTAGTGTGCTCATATTGACCTCAGTGGCACATTAAGTATTTGTCATTGCAGCAGCATGTTGCTTCCATCTGTCTAATTAACTGAATTATTTCCAACCTATTAACCTGACCTATGAAATTCATCACACATTAGTGTTAAACTGGCGAAAAAATACATGAGCTAATGTTGACCTGACTGCTGTATACTGGATATTGCCTTAACAGTTCTTGCAGGGCTTTAATGTCATATTGACTGGTTTGTGGGAACACTTTTGTGTAGATTGCAAACAAAAATATACTACACATTAAACAGTCAACTGTACTCAATTCAGTTGATGACACTTGGTTAATAACTGCAGACTTTACCTCAGTAGACCTGACCTCTATTGACCCAAATATTTCAAAATAACCTTTCAAAATCCTAAAGTTAGTTCTAAAGTTGTTTCAGAGTCAGAGTCACATTTTAGCTGGTGTACATCAACCCACCCACTGTTTTAACCACACCCTGAAACTTGTTCTGGCATTGAAATTAAACATTTAATAGTCCCTTCACAGGATCCTCTTTTATCAGACCATCATTTATAAGTTTCGAATTCCAATTACCCAACGACACACCATTAGGCAAAAATTGTTGCACTTGATGTCACTATGAGTGCTGTAGCTAAATTTTAAGATCTGATTCCTTTGCCATTTAATTCAATGCCATGTCTCAAAATGACAGAGGACTCCTATGCTAACTTTAGTCTTAACTGATCATCTTGTTGATAGTGCTGCAGGCTCGCTGTGTATGACACTTGACTCTATTGCTCCTCTAAAAAAGAAGATTAGATTCATAGCATACCCCAAATCCAACAAATTAAAGCAAACATTGTGAAAACTTGAAAGGAAATGGTGTTGCACCAACATGGAAGAATTTTGTTGTCCCTGGCAGGAAAGTAACGACTTCTTGAGCTTCTTAAGTGATTAAATTCTGATTATTAGGGAAAACAGCTGTTAAATCTGATTTCGACTACTTTTCTCCCATTGGCCTTCACCAGCAAACGGTTTCTTCATCTTAACAAGCAACCTGTCTCTAAAACCCCACCCCAAGTAGGCTGCTTAAAACATTGCTAACGCTAACCATTAAGACTGGCTCAGGCTTGCCTTGGCCCCCAGTTATGCTGTTATAGGCTTCACTCCCAGGGGACTTATGATAAATTGAGCTCCTCTGTCCTCCTCTCCCTCTCTATCTGTACACATTAATGTTCCATTAATGCATGTTACTAACTTGGCTTCTTCTTCAGAGTCCCTGTGCTGTCTTTTCTCACAGGTTCCCATTGGTCATGGCTGTACCTGGAAATTTGGACAATCTCTCTCTCTCTCTCTCTCTCTCTCTAAGGTGTAGACCTACTCTATATGGAAAGTGTCAGACAGCTTTTGCTGCCACTATATGAATTCATTTTATTGAACTGAACTGCATCAAATTTTCCACAATGTATGCAAACATAATCTAAATATTTTTGATATACTTTTTGGAACACTTCACTGAAGCTATTATTCAACAACGTGTTGTTATGGTTCTTTGCGCAACCCCGTTCACATAGAAGTAGTCATGTGATCTGTTTTTACTAAGTAATGTATAAGGTGTTCAATACGCTACATTAGCTGATCAGCTAATTAGCTGGCTTTGATGACAAAACCAAGGTAGATAAATGTTTGTTTGTAGATAAAAAGGAGACATTAACTAGAAAAGTTAATGTGTATCAGTGTTCAAAGTCTCTTTGTTTATGTGGTTGCTGTGTGACTGTTAGCATTATTTAAGTTCATGGCTTAATGGTGTAGGCTAATGTTCCATGCACATTCAGTTGAAAGTGAAATGATTTGAATGGCTGTATGAATGCCTATGTCTGCACTGATGGACAACAACATTCTGACTGGTTAATGTGCAGGCAGGAGGCACCATGAAACCAAAAGATATAAAACATACATTTTGATGACTTATTCTTTTTTTCCTCTAATTTACACAATGTATGCAAACAAATTATAAATATTTCTGATATACAGAGCTGTGCCAGAGAAAAATGCTGTTCAATTTTAGTAGTTTAGTATCCTGTAAAAGAGCTTCACACATAAAATTGAACAGGGCTTGCAGCAGCCATTTCCCACAACACACTATCGTATCTTAGTTCACAAACAAGCCAGATTATACAATTTAAAGATTTTTTGTCTTTTTTTTCAATCTGACTTCTGCTCTTTATCACCTTCACTCTGCCAAACGTGGCTCTGAAAACTCCACAGCAACTGTCGCCTCTCTGAATCTCCATCTGTTTTAGTCCCTGCAGGCTCAGTACCTGCTGGAACAAATCATTCGGCTTAGATAAAATACTGCCCGACTACACAGTGTTACTGTGTATCATTGTTTGGCTGGATGAGTGGTTTGGAGCTGCATAACTGCTGCCCTACATTGCCTAAGTGTTTTGAAATTGGAGGTAGAAGTGGGTCATAACACAAACAGCAAGCAGGGATGCTGCCTGTGGATAATCAAGACAGTTCATTGCTGTGGAGAGCAATTAATCAAACAGTGTGCATCCCTTCTTAATGATTTGCTATTTAACCCTTGTAGAAGCATGTTCTACCTAAATAGTGCATGATAAAAGCAGTAAGTTTATATCCAAGCCATTTGCCTGGTAACAAAACATTGTTTCTTTCTTTTGTTGTTTTGTAGCTTTAGACTGATAAATTTATGTGTGCATGTATGTGTGTCAGAAAACCTATAAGCTAAATGTAAATGAACACAGTGAAAAAACAGCCCCAGAAACATGGACAAATATCACATAATCCAAAGCCTGGAATGTATAAAAACAATTTTGATGTGTACATTCATATTGCCCTGTAGACTCATGCATTGACTTGATTAATGGGGAAAAAAACAGGACTACGGGAATAATAAACAGGAATGTGGAAAAAAAAAAAAAAAGCAAGTAATGTCATATTGCATTTCCCATCATGAGCCAGTGAGAGTGGGAAATGTTACTTCATAGTGCAGTGTTGTGCAAGTTCATACTTCAGAAGAGCTAGCTCAAAGATCAGTTCAGACAGATTAAGATGAACTAGTACATAGTTTATAGATTACAAATTTGAATTTTTCAAACCAAGCTCACAGTCCCAAGTGATGTGATGTTTCAAATCTGCTGACAATGTGACATGCAGTTTTCTGCCCAGACGGGCACAAATTACATAAAAATGTGAGTTTTTTTCTGTTGCTACTGGTACTGATTTGTTCATAAAACTGGCTGGCTTTTTACATGTGGCATGCAGCAGCACCCTCTATATACAACACTGCATGCTATAGGGTGCTCTTTGTTGTCCTGAAACAACAGCTAAGCAATAGTCACTATCATGCTCAATAGTTTACTGTTTTTGCTATTTTATTATAGATACAAGTGACATTCAAAACTTTGGGCAGACCTTGTCAAAATTGCTTTTACTGTGAACAGTTTGGTGAGTAGAAGATGAACTGGTCTCCAAAAGGGATGAAGTGAAAGATAAAACATTTTAGGCAAGATTAGTGTATTATTATTGTTTTGAAAGATTTTAGAGTGAATGAAAGGAAAGGAGCACCATGCAAAAGTTTGGTTGCCCCAAGAGTTTAGAACACTCAGATAACTTTTACCAACATCTCAGATCTTAATTAGCTTGTTAGGTCTATGGATTGTTCACAGTCATTGTTAGGAACTTACTTCTCAAACCTTGTCCCAACAATGAGCGGCCATGGTGCTTCTTCAGGTTGTAATATAATTAAGAAATGGCAGTTAACAGTAAAGGTGGAGATCTAGCTGTGGTGTGGAAGACCAAGAAAACTTTCAGAGAGAACTGACTGTCTGATTACTAGAAAGGCAAATCAAACCCCTGGTATGACTTCAGACTCACGAGTGGGGGTGCACTGTTCTACTGTGCAGAGACACCTGCACAAATATGACTTTCATGGTTCAAGATTCAGTATCAGAAGGAACATCTATACCAGTCTGATGCATTTTGGAAATAAGTCAGGTGACCTGATGAAGTTAAAAGAGAACTTTTCGGTCATAATGAGTGAGAAAAAAGGGTGCCGAATTTCATGAAAAGAACATCTCTCCAACTGTTAAGCAGAGGGGTAGATTGATCATGCTTTGGCACAGGGAACATTTTCCTGGTAGAAGGAAAAATTGATTCAATTAAATACAAGCAAATTCTGGAAGCAAACATCACACTGTTTGTAAAAGAGCTGAAGATGAAAAGAGGATCTCACATGACCAGAAACATTTTGCAATAAAGAATAGGTGAAAATCCACCAAACAAGAACTGAATAACTCTTAATGGTCAAAGAAAAAAGAAAATTACAAGTTGTGATGCTTGCCAAAGAGGGTGTTAGTAGGGTTTGACAGTACCAGTTGAAATGTGTCAGTGGCGGACACCAGCACACCACTAGTATGTCTAAAAACAGACAAAAAATAACAATCACAGGTGTATCACTCCCTGAAAATAACTGAAAAGTTGTGGGTACCTTAAGTAACAGCAGTGCTGAAAGATGAAATTATTAAAATGTTGTCCAGCTGCAACAGCCAATCGAAATATTTCTATCATGTCACATGACCATGGCTTGGGTACAAACAGCTGATACTCACCATAGTTATATCAGGTGATAGCATAAAAAATAACAAAGCATGACAAACTGCTTGTGACACGGCACCAAAGACAAACACCTGACCATGAATACAGTTGTTTTGTGGTCTAAAAAACATGAAAAAAACTGCTCTTTTAAAAGACAATCTCGATCTGTAGGTGAAGACTGTGTGATACAGTCAAATGGATAAATAAATAAATAAATAAATAAATAAATAAGTAGTCCAGGTAGTCTGAATAACTTCTTTTAACTTGGCAATGACCTTTGGCTATACTTAGCTTAATCACTGGATGATTCTATTTGCTATGATAAATAGAAAGAAACAAGTCTGGAAATAACCTTTACAGCTCACCTCCTATAAAGCTAAAAAATATTATTACATGTAATTTGGATGGTATTTGAAGTTTCACAGAGCAGTAAATTTATATGACCTTCATGCAGCTTTCAGCACACTAACATGACAAAGTCAGACGTATGGCTTCAGCTTGTAATGTCGGGCTTAGAAATGTAAACATTCAAACTAATCTACCTCAGTGCAATCAGTCTGACACCCTGAGTGTTGAAGTGCCTGCTGTGATCTTTGTGTTTTGGTTGTTTGCGATACCTGCATGTCTAATGAGAGATGACTGTTCTGCCCCTGTTGGGTGACAACAGTGAGCAGATTGTACTTAGAAGTCAAGTTGATTTTCTTGGCTTTGATTATGTGTAACCAGACCTTTGCTTCATTTTTATATTCTGCTACCATGGTACACAGGACATGTTGGTTTATAAACCTTTTATGAATACAAGCTTGTTGAATGGGCTGTGACTGACTACATATAAAATAGTTAAAAGTAACCACCTCCAGCAGCTATAACAATAAAAGGCTGTCAGCATATTCTGGTTTATTGGAGGTTCCCTGACGAAAGAGGATGCAGCCTTTGTCAATTACGCCCCAAAGTTGTGGAGCCCACTACTGATAGATATCAGGACAGCAACAATATTTCTAAAAGAAAGCTAAACACATATCTTTTCACTTTAAGAAGCTATGGCTTTCCTGACACAGGCCTGAAGTTTTTGCTGCAACATGCTCCTTATAAGAGTAACTTATCATGAAGCTTAAGGGCAGTGTTCTGCTGCCTTCCTGAGCTGCAAGTTTCAAGCCTGTTTTACCCCTGACTGCTGGGTGTAGTTGATGTTGTACATAAAAATAATTTATGGACACGGCTCTTCAGGACTCAGTTGTTCATTTTACAGCTGTTTCACCTGCAATGATTGTGTTTGGCAAAAAGGTGAGCTGCTGGTATGACCTGCAATACCAACTGTGGCCTCTATGCTAAAATCCCGTCACAGCTCAGCTGTCCCCAGACACTAATTATACTCCGTCAGAGAAGGCACACATAAAGTTGGATGGAAAGGCCATCACTTTCAAGATGGTTTACTAATGGTCAATTCACATGTCAAAATTGAAACCCTGTAAAATAAAATCTGTGGATTAGCTGCTGCCAGGCAACCCATCTCCATCTTTGCTGTTGTGACTCTTTACGATCGTTTTCTTTACATGAAAATGAACAATAGCAGCTTATACACATGTACAGCACTGGCATCTTGCTACAAACATCTGCATATTAGTTCTACCACGCTTCTTGCCTTGTGTTTTTTTCTTAATTTAATATTTCTCTGCACAATATGCACTGATGCCTTCTGAGGACCCTTTATGTCCAAAAATACTTTAATTCGATCCTCTTTCAATATGGGTTTTTTACCCTGCACAAGTAGCCTGACCCCCTACCAACAATGATGAGTCAGTTCTGCTCTGCCTTCATATAGGAGATAATTATCAGTTTTGAAGCCTGAACAGTGTTGCTTTCCTACAGGTGTCTACGAATCTATTACTAGAGGTTGTCAGTGTACATAGCATGAATGTAAATAAATGTGTGAATATCTAAAATGAAGGTTTTTCACATATCAGCTGTATCGATGGAAGTGAAATGTGCACTCGGTACAGAAATAAATGAGTAAGTGCCAAGTGGGCAGATGTGTCTTGTTAAGCAAACACTTAGCAAATTTGTGTAATGTTTTTTACTGTTTTTAAATGGACTAGGAGTGCACTTTACTTACTGGATTGCCAAACTGAAATTGCACAGGAGGAACATGAGGAGCTGATAGCTCCCCTAATAGAATTTTATTAGTTCGAATGGACAGTTTCAATATTCATTTTTTTACATAAACGTGTCAATTTAAAGATACTAAATGTCAGCTTTTAGCAGCTTTGTTCCAAAAATATTAGCCTTTATTTGAAACTGGACTGAGCACAGCATCAGCAGGGAGCTGAAGAGCTTTGTGAAAATGATCCTCTGAGAGAGCAAAGTTTGAAAATGAGCCAGCTGAAGGATGACCAGTATGTGCCAGCGAGTCTCGTGTCATCAGCATCAATAGCCAATCTACAGACCTTCAAACATCCCAGCTGGGCTGCTCATGACCTTTCCCCAGGGATCGCCATGGTGACAGTGTGCTGAAGCAGCAGGGCAGACTCCCACTGCACTGGGAATTTAAAGTTTGTGTTATTATCTGCATATAAGATCTGTTCGGGCCCGAGTTTGAGATATTCACAAGATATGCAAGACACAACTGTCTTTGTCAATTGAATAAGTTCGTCTATCGTATCTTATTGTATAGGTAACGTGTAGCGTTCGCGTTTAACTCCAAGCAAAGCTGTGCCAAAGCATAGCCTCACAGAGCTGCTAGCATGACTATAGACTGTCTGTTCACAGTTCATACCTGTCAACACTGGGATCAGAAAATCCACAAATCTTGTGGCACCCCACCCTGGTCTGTCCCACCACGCTTAGTACTCTATCCACCTACGTCTTACACTTAGATAAGGCTAACAGAGTGAATGGTAAGATCACCAGTAGGCAACCACTTGCTTTAAAATATCAGAGCAACGAGGATTGGGTTAGCTAGTTCCTACATTAAGTGACGACAGTTCGGTGGTCAGAATCAGATATCTGATTGAAAGTGAAATGGTGTGAACATCCCTGCATTATATAAATGAAAACATAAAAGTGCAGATAAATTCAGCACTTAGTTCATTTATGTGTTACTTCAAGGATATTTACACATCACTGACACATTATGATTCAGTTGTGAATTTGAGAGAGGCTACTGGCAAAAGAGACAGTTGGTAGAAGAGGGTGATTATGAAAATGGATGGCAGAGACAGTATAAATGCTGTCATTGGTGGAGCATGTTTCTGCACCTCTTGGCAGATTTGTCCTGCTGGCTCACACCACCTTTCCCTCCATGTGATACATTAATGTCCGTGTGGCATATCATACAAAAAGCATGACTTTGACCTACTTTTTTCTTCATTAAGAACGGATAAGCCTTCGCCGATTTGCTGACATACAGTACTTGCACAACCGTTTCGCCTTTTTGGCAGGTAGTCCATCCCTCTCACATCATCCTTCTTCTTCTTGTTCTTTTGCCGGGTGCCATTTGAGTGATTGACTCCTCATCAGTAGATGTTACAGCTAATGTTCTACAGACTACCACCTGTTGTACTGGAGGGAAATGTAGCAAACGCATCATCTAGGCGGTTATGCCTCCTGTCAATATTACAGCAATAGAAGTGTTAAAAATCTGGGAAATTTACAGGAAATATTTAAATGGGAGGACAAAATTACGGGCACATCCGTGAATCCACATGGAGGGAATTCTAGCGGTGGCACGATTACATACAAAGACAAAGCAAAGACTCAATCACCTGCCAATTTGCCTGAGGTGGCGTGAATTGAAACTGAAGATGCAGATACACACATTGAAAATGTTTCAACCTGCACGTATCTTAGGGCTTTATGAATCAGCTTCATGAGTTTTTGGTGAGTTCCGAGTTCAGGCAGAGGCCAAACTGAACACACACACACACACACACACACACACACACACACACACACACACACACACACACACACCATAACCCTGATGTGATATCACAGCTGATGTGTCCGTTACTGGCTATCTTACAGCTAACACACAGTTTGTGCATTGTTTTTGACTGAATGAAAAATACAATCAAATTTGTGTGAAGGATGCGAGGTGAAAATTGACTTCCCTTCCTGTCTGAACACACCTGTAGCTTCTTACTACACTCATCGCTTACTTCAGCTGTGTCAAATGTTCATGTTGTCTATTTTCTTCCGTTTCTTATGTTGTCCCTTTCTTTCCTTTCCCTGCTTTGATACTGTCCGTTCCTACAGCCACAAGGTTTCAAGAAAGGGATCAATTAGCGTCGGACTGTTTTTTAGTGTATATATGGATGAATTATGACATGCGTTGCCTGGACACACAGATGTGTTGAGAATAACATGTTTTCTTTATGAGTGTGTGGGCTGATTGTCCGAGTTCGAGTGACTCAGCTCTGGTGCTTCAGCTGGCTTTGAGAAACATTGCCACAGATTCCTGTTGTGGAGGCTGAACATTGGACTCCTCCTCCGCCTGGACTTGTTTATTTGTCATCCCACAATGCACTGGGAAATAAGAGACAGGGGTGGGGGGTAGGGGGTGGGGGTTGTTTAGAAGAACAACAGCAGGGATCATTCAGCCAAATGGACATGTGTTTACTTTGGGATGTTTCCTCATCAGTCACTAATGAGAACAACATCAAAAAATAGACAGTTTTCTTCAGGGACCTCTGTTCAGCAATCAGACTTTGCCTCTATAATCTGACAAATTTTCCAACCAAATATCCTCTTAATGTCTGGGCACAGAGTGGAGCAGTGGATATTGACTGATAAGGTATTACACTCTATTTAATGATGCATTATTAGATGCAGATCACATCAGTTTAAAGAGATGAGTGGTCCTGAATACTGCCTGATGTGATTGTTAGAAGTGACTTCCAATTTTATTTCAGCACTTTCTGCTTGATCTTTGTTCTTGTTTCTAATCATAAAAGCTACAAGACTATTTGGACTCACATAGACTTAAGGATACAATACCCAGTTGACATTCATAGTTTGTATTTAGTTGACATGAATTTGAATGATCAGTCCTAAAATAACAAGGCCAGACATAGATTGTGTAAATACCTAGTGATTCCAAACATTACAACCAGTTATCCTCAACTGTTAGTGAACAAAAACAAAGCAACCAGTGTAATTGTGGGCAGCTTGTGAAAACCTCCCAGAACACTGTCAACTTCCGTTTAGACTATGAGACTGAGCCCCCAAAGGAAATGTGTATTAATAACTCCTGTTCCTCATCATTATCACCCCGGTGAAAACAAGAGCAGCAACAACATCATGAAAATAAGCTCTTCAGGATGATTCACTCACATGCTAATTGCGGAACAAAGCCAGGAAACATGGAGAGTTAGGGGTATTTTCTCAGTACAGTTGTCGTGTTTGAAGCATGGTGTGAAAACAAGAGAGTCCAGGAGGATTTCATGTGAGCACTGTGGCACCAGAGAGATACAAGAGATTGCCAGAGATACAATATGTCAAGCTGCACTAAATATTTTCAATCAAACAAATGACTGATGTAGAATGTGAAAGCTGTCTGAATGAATCCAGAAAACCATCACCAAGTCTGCAGTCCCTTCAGCTCTCTGTTTTAGCATCTTTTAGCTCACTGTTTTGGTTTTATGGCTCGTTCTTTGAGATTAGTGGGCCTCAAAATGAAGAGAAAAGGAATGTGAATATATTTGTAGGTAGACATAAACATTAAACAAATGCAAATATTATTGTGGGTCTTCTGGATGTCTAATTAAGCAAATGTTTGCTAACACACTTACCAGCTTTATCTGGTAATAATATGTTAATGTTGGGTTTACAACTTGTTCCACTGCCCCCAAGTGGCCAAAAATCAATTAATGTTCCTTTAAAGTAGAACAGTTTATTACAACTTGGATTTGTGTTTTTGTCAAATCTTGGTATGTGGTGACATTGCTAAGAAACATTACTGTCAGAGCTGTGAAAAATAAACCCAAGTTATTATAACATTCCACAATTTAAGCCAAAACAGTTCCAGTGTGGTGATTTGTTGGCACTAATCACAAAATGTGATTTACAGTCCAATGGACAATTTCCCATAATGCATAGTTTTTCACTTTTGGGGAGAAAATGACATTAGAGGGACAAAGATGTTTTTTTTTTTTATTATCATTGCAGCAGGGGTGGACTGAGATAACAATTCAGACCAGGAATCTAACATCAGTCCAAACTCTACATTCATTCCAGTCACACAGACCAGTGTATAGTAAGCTGTTACTGCAATATTTTTTTTCTGTTTACTTCTAGCTTTAAAAAAAGTCCAAAAGGTTAAAAACAACCTGGTGTCTTCAGTTTTAAGAGTTAGTCCACTGCACTTTAAAGCTGCAGTAGGTAAGATCAGGAAGAGAGCAGACTTAGCCTGAAAATTTGAACCAACACCAGTTCCACGTCACTCCCCCTCCCTCTCCGCTGCACTCATGTCCTGCCTCCAAGCCCCTCCTCCCTGCGCCGTGTGCGCAGCTGTAGTGACAACCAGTAACGTTAGCCTTAGCTTTGGAAACAAGCTAAGTCTGCCCAGCCGCTACATCACAGTCGCTAACATATGGTACGCACTGCAGAGTGTTGCTATAACAATCACTGTATTAGCTTTATGGTTATTTGTTGTCTTAGCCGTATATGCTGTTGTTGGCAGCAGCAGTATGGGCAGTTTGTCCTTTGCGGGTGGCTGTTGCTCCGCCATAGCTTTCACTCGCCTCCTGACGCCGCTCACAGAGCTGTTTGACTGAGCGGCAGCCAGCAGCATGAGCGGAGGGAGGGGGCGGTTCGCAGCGTGTGTGAGTAGTGATTGACAGATGCCAAACATTCCCTCAGACGTTCCTCTGGCTCTGATTGGTTGTTTTGTGTCGGGCACGGTGGATTCTTGCAAATCGCAGTAGGAGCAGTAGGTGGGACCAATGGAGCTGTTTTTTTTTCACAGATTACATGTTTCATATACTGCTGTCTGGGCATAGGGACAGCTTTAGCAAATATGACAAAAAATTAGTTTTATGAAAGTTACCTACCACAGCTTTAAGTCAACAGGAATAAATATTATTAATATACTGGCTGGACTTACGTTTATCATCATGAAGCCCTGCTAGCTCTGATTAAGATGCTTCCGCCATTCCAGATTATTTTCATGCATACACATCTTTTCCTGCATGATTTTCTCAGTTTCCAGCAGTTCTTTGAGCTTAATCATCAAATCAGCGCACTAACATCCTCAAAATGATAATGTTAGCATGTTTATATTTAGCAGGTATAATTTTCATCAATTAGCGAGTATGCTAACATTTTCAAATTAGAATTAATCACAAAGTCAAGCTGAAACTGATGGAAATGTCATTAGCTTTGCAGGTATTTGGTCATAAAAAGAAGAAATAAAAACATTCACCTGTTGGTGGCACTAAACAAAATTTCATGGAAACTCATCCAGTTCTTTTTGAAATATTTTGGTCTGGCCCACAGTGGTGGACATATCGACTGACTAATCAACTGACTGATTGATACTGCTGTCCCTACAGCTAAGATGCTAGCATGGCTGGAAAGTGGATAGAGGAATGGCCATCATGGGCAGAAGACTTTCAAGACAGTCAACAGGCTCTCTGGAGCAGTTTGAACCAAACTGACATTAGTCAAGTCATGCACGTATACTTCAACAGGGAATTGATAGTGGAGACAAACAAACATAAATCACGTTCAGAACTTTTGTGTGGCTCCTTATTAATCAATATACTGATGATGGATTATTTCTTTAGGCTGTTTCATGAAATTATGTATATTCGAGAGCTCATTATGCATCTGCTCTCTTTCAGTGTTGTTACCCCTGAGGGTTGATTGTGCTCCTCAATGAATCTTTAACATGCTGCCTGGTTTTTGTGCGAAGCCAGTTTAACAATTCATAAAATATGGATTTAACTTAGTTAATTATAATTCAGATCTGTGTCTGTTTTTCTTCAGAGCTTATAAGCATCAGTCCTATAAATGTCTTTTACTGCTTCATATATGCTAAACACAAATCGTCATTATTACACGTTGGGTTCTGTACAATTTAAATAATCAAGATATAATATGGCAATTAGCGAGCTTTAGAAGTGCTTCATCAAAAACTGCATGTCCTCTTCTCAGAGTCATATCTGAGAAGCATCTTGCATAATCTCCTGTGCAACTTATTCTTTGCACTTACAGCTGTATCTCTGATGTCTTATGAATTTAATTATGCAAAGTAATCATCATGTTTTTGACAGTTTAGACACTTTTCTTCCGTGTCAAAAGTCAAGGTTTTTTGTCTGTCCACTCATACAGATATTCATGATGTGTTGACAAGAAATTCAAATTGTGTACATTTTTCAAAATGAGAAATTCTCCTAAAAACTGTCCTGGACATAGTACCACCGACAAAATGATGACATTTCTGAGTATCCTAACTTATTCTTAAAATAATTAATATAAAGATATAATGTCCACAATGAAACTGATTGGCAAACCTAGCTCTCTGAGTACCACATTCTGCAACTGAATGGTGTACTTAATCACAATCAGACCCCAGACTGTGTGCTCAGCCCCCCCTGTGCACCCATGCCTGCTATCCCACTCTGTTGAGAAGGTTGCAGACGATCACCATCATCGGCCAGATTTCTAACAACAATGAGAATTCATATCAGGAATCAGGAGGAAATCAACAAAGGAGCTGATTGCTGACTGTAGAAAAAAGCAGGCACTAAATCGGTGGACCTGAGGTGGAGCAGGTCAACAGTTTTAGTTCCTGGGAATCAGCATGACAGAGAACTTGTCATAGGCATCACACATCTTCCCCCGGGGAAAGAAAGCTCTTAAGCATTTATTAACAAAAGACAATTCTCATGTCAAGTGATAACTTTTACAGAGAGAAACAGAACAGAAAGCATTGTGATTGGAAACATCACAAACTGGCCTGAGATGGATACTACAAGACAATACCCACCCCACCTATGTTCTGTGCATAGCCAGTTAGTTTAGCTTACCACAAAGACTAGAAACAGGGAGAAAGAGCTTGTCTGGCTGTGTCCAAAGGTAACAAAATCTGCCTTCCAGAACCTCTAAAAGTTAACTAATTAACATGTCATCCCACATTTGTTTATTCTGCTGAAAAGCCAAAGCATAAAACAACATGTAATTGTACAGGGGATTATGTGCAGGGTGCAGTCACTTCCTGGATTCTCCAGTGGTTGCCCAGCAACCTCAAAGCCATGGCAAGATTCCAGCAATTGTGCTAAGCTACACTAACTGTCTGCTGGCTGTAGCTTCATATTTATTCTAATCTTCTGATTTAAGCCTTGGCAAGACAGCGAATGAGCATTAACTGACCAAATGTGGAACTATTTCTTTAAGGAAAGAAAAATGTGCAATTAAATATTTATCTATACTGTATGGATCGCTGGCTCTGGGTGGAGACAGGACTTGTTTCCCTCATATCTCCAGCTGTGTCTGTCAATATAGTTGTAAAGTCAGTCTGTGTTTAGCAGTAATGTGTATAGTAATGTATGTAACCACCGTTACAATATGTAGCCTACTCTTTAATGCTTAAAGTGCCACACCTTTAGGGTAGCCATTTCTAGAACTGTAGATGTTAAAACTATAAAGTGTGTAGCCAGTTAAATTCTCAAATCTGAAGATATTAAAATGTTATCCTTGCTTAATGCTAGTTATCTATCATCACCCAGTGTTACACTATGTATTCTAATGGCTGAACCTACAACCTGCCAAGCTTTGTCAGATTATATAATGCATCCACTTCTACATTTGTAATTTTGTTGTTCTACCAGGGGATCAGCTCTGAAGGTGGCTCTCTGGTGTAGTTTGCATGTTCTCTCTGTGTTTGTCTAAGTCTCCTCTGGGTGCTCCGATTTCCTCTCACAATCCAAACTCTTACAGGTCAAGTCAAGTGGAGACTGTAAATTTCCCACAGGTGTGAAGAGACAAGGCATTTCCCTGCCTGTCACCCAATGCATGCTGGGAAGGACTGCTCGAAACACAATCGCTGTCTATTGGTTTGCAAGTGAGACGTGAAAGAGAGAAAATGTTTTTCAGTTTTGTTGATTCATGGACATCAAAATTTGGCACAAAAAATAACTCCCACCTGACAAAAAAGTAACAAGCACAACACCACCTGATCCAACAAGAATTTAAAAGCCTGGAAAATCCAGCCAGGAATACACAGAATTTAAAGAATGTGAGTGCTGGCAGTTGCTGCTCTAATCTTAGGAAAACATGCAGACACAAGCACTAACTCAAACTTGGAGCTGTTTCTCATTATTATGAATATTGATTACTGTGTACTACAGTATAAGCCATGCTCTCAAAACCTATAATTGTTAGTAATGATATAAATGGTAGCCTGTTTTGAATCTCTGAGGATAACGAATTATTTTGTCTACCGAACCAAACAACTCACCACCTCATTATGGTTTGAATGCATAAACTGCTGTGCTACGTGCTTTGGCTACAGTGTCTATGATAAACAGTCATGTCAATAAAAGTCAGTGGATTGAACTGAGAGTCAGGGAGCGTCTCAGGTCGTTTGGCATGTAGCACCATGCTGAGGCGTGGATACTCGGGGTGGGGGGAGGGGAGCATGGCTCTAACTATCTCTGTTCTGCTGAAGCCCTCAGTAAGAGGAAGCCGAGGGAATGCAAACAAAGACGCAGCCCAACGGCTCTCTCACCACATTGCCAGGAAACCGGGTTGGGTTTAGATAGAGGGGGGAGGGGAGCGAAGGAGGAGGAGTGGAGGCACGAGGAGGAGGAAAGGAAGAAGGAGACCAAAACCCAGCAGGTGTGCACAGGCAGCATGTAATGTGTCAGCATGGCTCAGTGCCGAACACACTGGAGCCTCTGCAGCACAAAGACATACAGTGAATTTTCAACAAGGTTACAGTGATGTTGAATTATCTTTCACCTTGCTGAGCAGGGCTGTTCATTTCCTCAACCCTAAGCTTTGTCAGAGTCCCTGCATCTAATAGCCTATCATTTGCTTCCAAAAATTATACACCCACTCATACAAATGATCTAAATTTGTCAGTGTGACAAATTATTAAACTGAGGTCACATAACTATCAGCTTAGAGGGGAAATTGGTTCGGAATGCTCCTCTAATATGATTTTCAAATCAAGTTTCACTTCATTTTTGTTCTCTGTTGCTAATATTAATGTGCTTGCCAAAACATTTGTCAGTCAGGACATCAGTTCTACCCAGAGGACTGGCTGTATTTAAGGGCTTAAGGTTTATCTAACAGTTCTGAAATTCACCAGCTAATCTTGGGACCAACTACAACTGCTGGAATTTCCCTGCGTGGTGAACATGAACCCATGGGATGCAAAAAGCCCAAGGCTAGCTTGGCCTCACTAGCATTTATTAACCCTGGGCTAACAGTTAGCCTTGTTTTACTTGAAAATCAGTACATTGATTTTCACAGATACTATTGATATTAGCCTGGACAGCAAATGTTAGATACGTTCACGAAAAATCATTGCCCTGTGTTCTGAGACATAACCCCAAAAAGTCGGGCTAATGTAGCTCTCCAGTGAGGTTACGTTTGCCCCAGGCAAAGAGCCAGATAGCCTTCAATCCATGTTGTAAGGGTGAAACAACTACCAGCCCAGGGCAAAACTGAGATATACTGACTCACTGTTGCATGCTTCCACTGGTCTGTCTGGCCTCTGATGCTGCTTTCAGTACAAAAGGAACATGTAGCTGACCTAGTTTAAAGGTTATAAGCACAAAAGGATGGGAAAATGCACTAATAATGTCAACATTTGAGCATGAGGTGTAAGTCAATTTTGACATAAATCACTTTATTTGGTATCAAAACTGAGAGTGAGCACATCCAAAACCTGTTACTGTGTCATTGTTTATTTCAGTAGTTAACTTGCTAAATACAGTGCTGTGATGACAGATAGGAGTGATGGCTGAAACTGTGTAAATAAGGCCCAAGTTGTAATGAAACAGAATTACTCTTTAAAGACAAGAGTGGGCCAGGTTTCTGTTGTATTGAGAAAAATTAGTGGGCTCTGCATGACATGTGACATGACATATCTTATCATTCACTGTGAAAGTGAAGTAGTTTGCAATAACAATGGAGCTGTCACATGGGTCTAGTGCTGCTGTTGCCTCCTGTTGCAGAGGTGCCTGTTTTCCCCTCGGACAGCCTTCCTCTCCTCCCCTCCCCTCCCTCCAGCCGTCACTCTGCTCCCTCCTCCCCCGTCCACGTGCTCTCGCTCATCTGGATGGGTATGAGCAGGGCTACTTAAAACACGTGCTTTTTGCCACCCTGCCCCCCTCACGCTCACCACCACCACCTCTCTGCTCTCTCACTATCAGCCTGTTTTCCTTTGTCCAGCCCATCTTGCTCGGTGCTGTGTGATTTACTCAAGCCTGGAAGACATGTGATCACTCTGCTGGATACCAAGAACTCCAGGCAGCCAGTGTTTTTGGAGGAGGAGGAAGAGAAGGAACAAGGAAAACAATCTGACACAACCAGCCAACTATCAGGACATTCTGTTCGACCTGAGAACATGTAGATTCTGCCTGTAGACACTGATAATGCTTAACAAGGATGAATCTCAAATTAAATATTTAAGTAGTATGTATGTGCTTTGGAAAACTTCCACTGTTGAGTAGTTTAATTTGCATTTAAAACCATTTGTCATTCTGTTGTCGTATGATAAATGATGAAAGATTGTACATAGTGAAAAACACACAGGGTATTACAGAACCACAGCTGCATAGTTTGGCCTAGTTATGACTTTTAGTAAGGAACATCCTCTCCCCGGCAGACACCTGTGTTTCCATGATAAAGAACATTGAGTATATCAGTAAGAGAAATTCACAACTCTATTGACTTTGGTAATCTGTCTTTTTTTCTAGTGCTATGAGCAGGTTTACATTTTGGGGGTTAAAATGTTTCAATGGCTATTTAATGAGTAGCCATGAAATTTAAAAGAAACATTGCTCTTCTTCTCAGGATGACTTGAGTTGACTGAGTTTTCATTTAGTACCAAAAGCAGGTCAAAGTTTTAAACTGCCCATTGCTGCAAAATCAATGATATTCCCATCAGGCTCTGTGGTACGTTGTGTTTAGTACTGAGCATGTGTTTGCAGGCTGAACTGTAATGGTAAATATCACACCTGCAAAACACTGTCATGTTAGCATTGTAATTGTGAGGTGTTAGCATGCCAGCTCAAAGCACTCGGTTATAGCACATATTACTATACAGTACTACAATCTGACTTCTATAGTATGCTGCTGTTTTCTGTTACAAGAAATCATAATGCTAATCCGGTTTTATACAAACAGAAAATTCTAAAATGTGCACTGTGCAAATCAAAGATGAAGGAAAACCTGATGTGGAAACTCAGTGATAGCAAGTGTTTGTACGATTTGATCTCCATGGTGGACATTACCAAAAACCTCTGAGAGCTGAACCTCAAGCTCCAGCTAGCTTCTCAGCTCTCTGCTTTCAAATGTGAAATCATTTGAGGTGAGATTAAAGCTGTGACAACTGCAACTGGAAAGAGGAAACACTCTGTATTTTCCTTTTCTGCAACAACAAAAGCTACTATGACATCTGAATACGCTGCTAAGTGTGAAAACTCCTTCAGGCATTTGGTGAGACGCTTCAGGACATGAAAAGTAAACAAAGGGAACTAAACATATTTGCTGCACTGTATAATGTGGAACCAGCAGATGCATCTGACAATCATCAACACAGAACCAATGAGCTACAAAGCAAAGACGAGCTCAAAACTAAGTTCAGCAACCTCCCTCTGCTTGAGTTCTATTAACTGCATGTACATCCTGAGGATTTTCCCATTTTGAGGAGACATGCACTGAAGTTTGCCCCTCTGTTTGGGACAGCCTACTACTCTGTGCTGTTCTTTTCAAAACTGACTCTTACAAGGACTTGGTTCTGCTCAAGACTGATCAAGAGTTCCATTGCAATTGTATGTATGGAGGTTAGTGTGTGATGTGTGTTCAGTAATTTAGTATGGCTGTTGTAGAATTTTATAAAAAGTATTTTAGACAGAGACCCAACAATGTTGTTCAAGTAAGCTCTTGAAATTGAAAATTACTTATTGAAGCAGTATAACTGTTATGCACAAGCACTTGAAGCAGAAGCATCCTGAGGGTTTTGTCAAGAGTGACAGCAACACAGAAGCAACCTTTTCACTTATTTTCCCCACCCAAGCACGTTAAATTTGGATTATCAACACACAGAAGGTGTTTCTGTTAGCAGTCACTTGAAATGAATTTTCAAAAATGTCTTTATTGACCTGATGTTTAAAGTCATTTGTGCACTGCTGCTGTTATGGTAACGTTATGCTGTGTGTCATGTAGTTTGACTCACCAGATATAGACAGTGGGTATGTACAGGTCCTTCAACTATCTGCATATCTGTTTTGAAAATCCATGATCTATGCTGAAAATCTAATCCTGACCTTGTCGCAAATGGTACGAATAGTAACAAGCTAGCAGCTGTTAATGCCAGGGCTCACCTCTCCACGTACAACACTAGCCCCCTCCCAATACACACATACTATTTTGCAAGAACACCGTTCCTGTGTCCTGGGCTTTGTGCTGTCCAGTATGATTGTGATTGGTTTAAAGACATACGAACAAGCCAGAGAGTTTTTTCCTGTATATCAGAATGATAATGGGTGCAGCCAGACCTGTCTCCATCTCTGACACAGAGCTGTGGACACAGGTCTGGCTATGAAGGACCATGCATCATCAAACATTGTTATTCAGTCATTTTTGATTATCTGTTTAATGGCCATGCATGAGTGGAAAAATAGCTCAAACTAATTTTCCAGACTGTTGTTACAGTCTTCTTTTGCTTGCCCCAAAAATACATTTACCAGCGATGAACTAAATTTATGACCATTTACGCTTTAAATCAAGCATAAGGTAGTGGAAAGGGTTGCTATGAAATACACTGATTATACATGTGTCTCAGCAAACCTTTTGAATCTGAGGTCCAGTATTTGTTGCATCAGGCATCTGACAAATAGAGTATATTTAAATTAGCAGTTATATTAGCCAACTAATCGACAAAAGAATTGTTGGATTAACTGGTTAAAAAAATGTTAATAATTGGATATGAAAATAATTGAATTCTCTATATTTTAATTCCGTATTTTGACATGTTTTTCGAAAGGAAAAAAAAAATGGTGGCACATGCGGACACCTGAAACTGTGGATAGGCTATGTACCTGCTGCATCTAGAACTTCAGGCGCTCTTGAGAAACCTGCAAGCAGCAATTCACAGACCAAGCAATCAGCCAGTTCTGAACAGGCACGTTTTCACACAGCACTGGTAAAAACTAAACATGAGAAACAGCACTCGATACAGCGTTGTGCCTGAACGCGTTCATTGAACGATAGTTCATGAACTCAT
This sequence comes from Chaetodon trifasciatus, assembly GCA_037975065.1. NCBI lineage: Eukaryota > Metazoa > Chordata > Actinopteri > Chaetodontiformes > Chaetodontidae > Chaetodon > Chaetodon trifasciatus. The sequence goes on from JBBMOE010000029.1 coordinate 3,956,314, forward strand.
TCATTTTTTGGGCGAACGTGAACTGAACGTACTGTATTATTGCCTGATGAACGTTACTATGAATTCGTTCATTCTGGTGTCTGTGAACAGCACGCTCTCTCAGTTTAACTTCGTTCAATAGGGTGCCAGATTTCTATAGATCCTTCCAGGCGAAAACCCGGCTAAAACACACCGTAAACAGGCCTTAACATGTAGCAAGAAAAAAATCCAATCTGTGAATACCAGCCACCAGTGTCGCATGCTGCATGCGTCATCAAAACAAAAAGCAGCATGGAGGCGACAAAGCAGCAAGGAGGCGTCATATGATCATTTAAACGAGTTTTATGACAAGGTCAGTGAGGATGGGAAAAATCTTACATTTCTGTGCAAACTTTGCCCGCCGGCTTTCAAAAAGAAAATCCACATTTCAGTCTCATGGGGTGAAAGCTGCAGCTGCTACTAGTGTGGACTGAATGGACAGCAACAAAGCGTTAAAGCAGCAATGGGCAAATGCTGTCCCCTCAATGCTAATGTAAACCATGGTTGGATAAGGATTCAAAATTGGATAAGAAGATGAAATCTGACGCATAGTTAAAGTGTTAAAACTGATAAAATAATTGCTGTCTGTGGTTCTATATGGGCTGTGGCAGTAATTTTGAAAAATAATAGCTCGCAGCAACATAGGGACAAAAAGAACTATGAACTAGTTCATTTTAAAATTTGTGAACTGAACTTTGAACTAATTCATGTAGAAAGTGATCTTTCCCAACATTGACTCTATGAATATTTACATTTACTGGCATATTCAGATATTCTGTAAGAGTAAGAAGATTGATCTTAGTACAGAACACCAGTATTTTTCTTCTAACCTTTAGCTATCTAGTGAAAGTGGACCTCTCTTGCAGGAACATTCAGCTCCATTCATGCAGCTCCACACTTTCACACCTCAGAGCTGCCCTATATAACCACAGTTTTCTTTGGAGCAGCATGAGGCTAAGTGCCAACTTTAAGGCCATGTCAAGAGTGTTACTCACTCTTTTTCCCAGACACCTTTTCCCAAACTGTGTATTCCAACTCAGAATAGCCTGGTCACACATGACTTCATTATACCAAGCATGTCAGTCTTGACTTTGAACATGGATTTTCACGATTAATGATATCTGCCTTCAAAAGACATTCTATCTTTGGCCATACAAACTACAGAAAGGTCTACCCTAACTTAATTATGCAGAATTTGAAAACTAAATTAATCAAAAAAATAAAAAGGCTTTATTTATGAGTAAATGTTTAAAGAAGACACAAGGTATTACATGTAGCCACAATATCCAGGTATTTCCTTTAAAATTAAGCACCAGGCAGTTTGTCATTCACCTTATCATGACTCCTCTTCTCCTCAACAGTTCAGCAGCACGTCACAAGCCTTGGGGGCGGGTTGTTATCCTAGCTGAGAGCAGCCAGGCCAAACACAAGTTTCCTAACATGACCGAAGTGAAGAGAGAGCAAACAAAATAACAGGGCGGAGAAACAGCATTCCAAGAGCGCTAAGAATAGCAAACTGGACCCTGTGCTCCTGGCACTTAGTTCACAACTACTCTTAGGCAACAAGCAGAGTGAGTCTGAGCACATTGCCAAAACTTTGCCAGGTCAATGTGCATGCTAGGCCGAGGACTTTCGTAACTGAGGCTACAGACCAAGTTCATTTAAAGGTACAAATAACAGCCAGACCTACGTTTGAGTGATACCTCTAACGTACAGGCTATAAATCCTCAGTGATCTAAATGTAATAATTGCTAACAAGATAAAGTGATCCACATGTAAAAAGGTTCCTCTAGCAGTAATTGTGTTGCCATTTTGAAAAACTGGACAGCTGCTAGAGATGGAAGAAAAACTAGAAAAAAGAAGCAAGCATCTTTATACACCTCTTCATTGATTTATCTTTCACACAGGGAGGGACGCTCATCACAAAAAGCCACTACACAGAGCCTGTAAAGAGTGTCTCTGGCTTTACTTACTGCAGTATAGAAGTGTCAGTTCTGAGTAGTATTGACTTGATATCTGGAAAACTGTACTGCCTGCATTTGCACACACACACACACACACACACACACACACACACACACACACACACACACACACACACACAAAATGAACAAAGTGGACGCATCAGCACTCAGATAAATTGTAATATGTGTGTCATTCTCCTTCTCCGTGCAGTGTCACGTGATCTAATCAATTTTCAGCCCACATTTCCAATGTTTAGCATCTTAAGTCTACACTACATAGTATACAAGTATTAAACTTCCCTCATACTGCTGAAATAATCAGCAGAAGGTTCATTCAGTGCCTGTTCTGGACCTTTCAGTTACATCACTCTGTCATCAGATGGAGTTTGCCCAGTGGTCAGTAGTTTTCAACAGCTGTTGAGAAAACACTCATACAGTTTTGTATATTTTAGATGACTAGTTGCTGCACATACACTGCAGCAGTATAAGTCATCAATGTCTAATAACCACCCACTTATTAAACAAAACATTGACAGCACATTCTGCAAAAGCCTGGATCCCCTTCAATGACTTTTTATATTGCTTTGTCTTGCAATGTCTGTCTGCAGTATGGTTGAGGTATTGTTGATGTTAGGAAACTAAGCATTTTTTTGGCCCCCATTTTTAAGAAATAACCATTCAATAATAATTTTTCTAAATAGTTGATTAAAAATGCCTTCACATGCACTCGAGGCTCAGAGTACACAATGTCACTTGCAATCCACTGTTACTGTTTTGTCTCACTGATATCAGCCTCACCTTGACTGTTCACTCTCTTTACACAGAGCTATATTAAGTTATTATTAATGCCAAACGAACATCTTAGTGCTGCTGGTTCTGGCTGCTGGTTAAAAACATTTACCTGCTTAAAAACACAGGGTGGTTTTTATTGTGAAGCAGTCCAAGGAAACACAACGTATGTCACTGAGGGTAGCAATGGCCACGATCATTTTTCAACATGCGTCAGTTACATCAGTCATGAAAATGTCCGGACAGTAATAGAACGGTGAGGAGTAGCCACAGTTAGATGAAGAGCTGTAGGGCACAGGCTGCACACTTCCAACCCCTCAGCCAGCTAACCAACCCCTTACTGTTCTGTGATGTGAAAACTACTCACTCTTTGTCCTGCATGACATCAGAACAAGGTTGCTCATGACATGATGGAAAGAGCCCAATTATTGACATCTTATAAAAACAACCTGAGTTTGTTTGGCTGCACTGTAAACAAGTAGGCCAGCTGCTCTTCTCTTGTATTTCTGATGAAAAAGCTGCTCAATGCATACTTGCTATCCATTGAACTCTGGGACTTAGTATTAAATCACTTGCTGTTATCACCAGTAAAGAAGGGTGTCAACCAGAATGGAAATCTTAAAGAGGTAACTACACCCTCAAATTCTGCCAGATCCCTTATATACATTCATTCATTCATTCATCTTCTACCCCAACTATCCCTTCCGGGGGGGCTATCCCAGCAGCTATCTCAGCTGTCAATGGGCGAGAGGCAGGGTACACCCTGAGCCAGTCGCCAGCCGACTGCAGGGCCCCTTATATACAGTATATTCAAAAAATGTAAGTTGAGGGAACAACGGCTGTGGTCTCATGGCTATGGCTATGTATTGTGTGATGCAGAAGGTCAGGTGACACTGAGGAGACCGACCACCCACAGAGCAGCATGGACAGAGACGTAGAGCTGATAGTCAGAGCTTGCCATGAGCAGCTACTGTCAGACTCTATGTGTCTGGTGGAGCTTTGACAGTAAGAAGCACATTCATGGTACTTTGAGAGAGTCACTGTGTGGGTACCTGTGTTGTGGCTGAGCTAGCAGTTCTACAATGACATGCTCCCCATTGTGTGTGTCTGTGGGGGAGTGACAGTACATAGCCATAGTCCTGCTGTTTATCACTGTAAACGTTACTGTTCATATGCCTCACATATCTTGTTAAGCTCTGAATATGGCACAGTTATCAGTGGGTCCATGTGTTGTGTGCTGCCACTGCAGAGGAATAAATGGATTGACCTGCTTTAATAGCTAGAACACACCTGTGAAGAAACATTCGACCTTTTTTTCATTAGGTTTTATGTATCAATCTGGGTTTGTGTGTGTCAAAGACAAAAGAAGATAATGATGAAAGATATTAATCTCCAGGAGGAAAATTTAGCATCTTGTGTTGCTATCAGACAAATAAAACAGAATTCTGAATACATTTTACCATATATTTCCTTTCACTTGCATTGGTGAAAATGTCAAGTTCTATTCTTGTAAGCATCATATCATCTCATTTATGGCAGTGTTGGGGGTAACACCTTACAAAAGTATGACATTATGGTACTTTTCACAGTAACAAAGTAATATGTAGCAGTGCTAATAAGGTTTTAGTAATGGATAATTACAATATCAAATAATACATTACTGCTGGCTGTGAAGCAGCTCTCACCAAAGTCAGCCCTTTTATTTATTCCACACAGGGTCGAGAACTCTGGGCGCAGAAACATACCAGCCACCTCACTCATGGTTAAAGCTATAAACTAGCACATGTGGGCTATAGGTCCATCTTTCAGCACACTTGGTGCAACAGAGGTGTGTGTGTCTGTGTGTGTGTGTGTGTGTGTGTGTGTGTGTGTGTGTGTGTGTGTGTGTGTGTCTACACATTCTGCTTTATCGAGGTTACAAAAAGTAGATAAATATGTTTATTTATTCCCTTTTTATTGGGCATCAACCTCCCATTTACGTGTGTTTTGTTGAAAACGTAGACTTCAAGCATAAATAAATGATTGAGGTCATGGTTATGGCCATGAGACACAGCTGAGGAGCGAGCCTGTACAGAGCTGATGCAGACAGCTGAATAGACTAAAATGAGAGAGCGTGTCTGTTGCATAAATGAAGTGCATTTATGTCACACTTTTCTAGTCTCATCAACCACTTCAAGGTCAGCATTGATCCATTCACAGACACAGTCATACGCTGGTGGCAAAGGTTACTATGCAAGGTGTCTGCACAGTCCTACACCACTGGGAGAAATTTGGGGTTCAGCGCCTTGCCTTTAGCCTCCAGCGGCCAGGGGTCGAACCTGCAACCTTCTGACTAGTAGATGATGGCTCTACCTCCTGAGCACAACGCAAGCAGGAAAAAGGCATCTCATAAAGCTCGTCAGCAAAATTCCAGTTAAAACCAGTCATAAGGTAAGCTAACATTGCCACAGAGACCAGGTTATGCCAAGGCTATTGTAGAGATTTAATTATTATTACACATCATGTAAAGTAATATGTTGCCAGAGAGCCAGAGTAGAGTGCTTAAATCAGTCAGTCGATGTGTCCTCTCAGCCATCCGCACCTCAACCTTTCCACTGTGTTTTTATTGCAGATGGGAATTCTAATGTAATATTACAGATGTTTAAGCATGTAACCTAGTACCAAATTAATCTTAGAACTAAACAAGACAAAACAAATGGAGAGACAGAATGCAGAGGTAGACTGAAAATGTATTTGCTATCTATGTAATGTAATTATGAGTAATTCTATGGTTTGATATTACCATTATGAAACTATAACTGCAGACTATTGTCTATGTGACCAATGACAACAGGAGGTTGTCCTGTGACAGTAGTGTCATATGAATGGGCCGGACAGGTTTAACTGATGCTCATGAGACCTGCTTCATACATTATGTGGGTCTCCTATATGACAACAACATCATCTCCTTGTTTGTGAGTACAGTATATATTCATTCCACGTTATTTGTGAGTCTCTGCTGGAAAGAAGTATTTCAACAGAGACCATGTAGCAGTGACTCACAGGGCATTAACACAACTCAGTATGAACAGACAGTCTTGATAGCTGTGTACAAACAGGCACACTGTGCCACTATTACTCATTGCACTGTAAAGAAAAAAAAAAGTCTGTCTTGGCACATCATTCGGGCTGTATTTACACTGAAACTGCAAAAATTCAACTTCCTGCTTTCTATTTTGTGTCAAGGCCTGGTCACACCAGCATTTTAAACAACATTTTTTTTTTGCAAAGTTCAATTCATTCCAACAGAATCACAGTGAATTCCGTATTTTGACATACACATTTGACCAATCACAAGCCTGTGTTTCACCATTTACTTTTATTCAACCTCCTCTATCAATGTATTGACTGCTCCCCACAAGACAGACAGGAAATGATGGCACAAACACCCTTTGACGAAGTCAACTGACATGCTAGAGATGGAGCTAAGCTAACTGAGATTGTTAACTGGCTGTGGGAAAGCTTGTTAGTTCAGAAAGCGTTATTTTCCCTCTCAAATAACTTCCTATTGAAGGAAATGGTGTCCAGTGGTGAATAAAATGTGTGGGGAGAGTAAACAGACCAGTAGAGTAAAAACAGTGAGAAGCACCGGGAGCTATTGTGACTGACGAGCACTACCCCGGCCAGTCACTTACACCAACTCACTTGTGAGTGTAGTCACTACGTTACCAAGCTTCTACAATCAAATATTTTGCTAAGACGCAATGATTAATTTTAATGGACTACTTTCAGGTGTGACCAGATTTTATATTCTTATGACCAGGACAAAAAACCTAAAGCGACACAGTCACAATTTTCAATTCCAGCATGGTTTACAAGAAGAATGTGTGGTGCAAAATAATCCAGAGGCACGCTATTTGTGTTTCAAGGCCCCATTTAGAATGTGTCAGTATTGCCATGACAATAAGTAAATCATGATTCATTTCACACTTTGGCAGTTTGGCTGTGCCAGCATCAGCATGGAAGAGTCCCAGATCCCATGATTGAAGGAAAGCCAGTTATATTATTGGTATGTGGGTTAATGCTTTAAATCAGTCAATACTTGTGGCTACTTTTAACCAAAGACTTTTTTAAACATGCAGCAGAGGCTTAGTGTAGGTACCAAAACAAATGTGACATCTTTTATTCTTCCTGTGACGCTGACAGCAAGGTCTGTTCAACCTTGCTGTCAGCTCATATTGGTATCAGATATGGGTTGTGTCCGAGAATAGATTTGAATCGTCATCCAAAAGAATCAGGCAGAAGCAGTAAAGGCCCGCAGTGTCAACGGAGCCACAGGCAGTTATCAGGGTTGAAACTGGATTTTTTGTTTTTATTTTCTATTTTTTCAAAGAAGAAAAGAAAATACAAATGCCAGACGGGATGTGATTTCAACAAGTCCTCATACCAAAGTAACAAAACATTCAATTTCCACAATGACCTACGTGACAGTTCCAGAAACAACTCTGACCAGCTAGATCTACTGCTGTGGTGTGGTTATGTTTTGGCTTACACTGCTCTTCTCTTAAGTTTAACCATTGGGAACCCAATATTATATTCTTTCTTTCTCCTAGGTGAGAAGAATGATATCAGTTCATATTTTTAAATCAAATATGAAGCTAAACCCAGAAGACGATTAGCCTAGCCTAACAGAAAGACAGGAAATGGGGTAATAGCAAGCCTGCTCAGTCCGAAGTTGAAAAATACACCGACCAATATGTCAAAAGCTCAATAATTAACATGAGGTATGTTATTTGTTTAATCCACACACAAATAGAAAAGAGAAATATAAAGGGGCAATTTGCTCTTCTGAGGAGTTATGTTCTAAGTACAAACATGAGAATGGTGTCAATATTCTGATCTGAATCTTGGATCTTGAAAAGGCCAACACATATTTCCCAACATGTCACACGATTTCTTTAAGGGTTAAAAAAACACAAAAAAGCTCTGGCATTGCCATCACGTGCTTTACACACCAAACCATCCGCCCAAACCTCATTCCTATGACTTGTGCTGGCACCTCACACCTGAAGGTCAGTCATCAGTGGCATGATTGAAAACAGGAGCTTGTTATGAAAGCATACACGGGTCATTTAAAACTTTTGAGAAGAGGCCAGAATCGTAATATCACTTTTTTTCTGCAGAGCTGTCTTATTTCAACTTTTGGGTGTTATTTGTGTCAGCTTCAGTATTTTGAATGACAATGCACAGCTACACGTAATGAATTTTCCTTTTCAGTGTCCTTTTATCTCACCACTCTGCTATCACAGCCACACTTTCCCTGTCAGAAGTCTTTATCACACACATTTAAACTGGTTTCAAACCTGGTTACACCCAATTACATTTATGCGTGCTTAAGAAATGAGCCGAGAAATTGTGTTTTTCTAATCCCCGTTCTGATTATCTAAATTGTTTTTCAGTCAACATGAGATTTCCTGTTGCTCATTTCGACTAATCAAAAACAAATGTCTGACTTCTGAGCTATGTATTAGCATATGAGAGTCTCCCAGGACTCGCAACTTTATCTGGAATTGACACTGTCGCTGTTCCTCAAAGGTGCATGTAAGGGTACAAATTGCTTTTGTGAATCCACCCTGAGGATACTGCAGAAAGCTAGCTGTAACCCGGTTACACAAGTGCATGTAAACACACTGAGTGCCCTGGTTTTTTCTTGATAATCCACCTTGCTGCAGTGGACAGTTTTCAGTGAAACAGCTTTCTACCAAAGAAATACTTCACTTGACACTGTTGACAGTGTACTCTGTGGATTATCTAGAGCAACTGGGACACAGTTTCTGGAGGAAAAGCACTCCATTCACCTCTGTTGTATTGAAGGGAGGCATTTCTGCGATGGGTATCTCAAAACATGCACAATATATCTGTATAGCTAGATATAGAGGCAAATGGAACAAAAGGGTCTGTTGTTTTTTGGCAGAATAAGGCAGAACAGTCCAGGTCTTAGTTAAAAAGAGAAAATCAAAGCTAATTCACCATGAAGATGAGAATTATGTAACAATTTTATCCTCAATATCTGATAAAATAACATGCCAACATGGAGATGTCTCTGTATGTTTCTCACTCTGAAAAGGGAAGTCGTCTCAGAGAGAAACCAGTCTTACACCAGTTTCCTGTTGCAGCTTTGTGCTCAGTCGCCTTGTCTTCTTGCCAGTCACACTTATATTAGAGACAGCCTCTTCATGTTTACCTGCAGCTTCACAGTGGGATGATGATGCAAAGAGCTAACAGGAACAGACCTGATCATGGCAGGCAGGACTTGTAAAGTTTGTCTAATGGGGGTTAGAGGGGTTGGTGTGTGTATGTGGGGAGGTGTTGTTGGCCAAATGGAACCACTGGAGCACAACACAGCTCACACCAAGAGACCCAGGAATCTGAGAGCCGGTCCTCCCCCTCCCATGCAAACAGTGGAGAAACAGCACATTGAGCACACATGCATGAACGGACGTGGTTGCACACACACAAACACAGACTAATAAAACAACATATGCTCTTGTTTCTACTACCTGGAGCAGCAGGTGGGACGCCCCTCCCTGGGAGGGAAAGGAAAGAAGAGAGGAGGCCCCCTCTATTGTTGAACTCACAACAAGGAAGTGAACAATGGGGTTAGGCAGATACAGTAGATGAGGCTCACATATACTGAATCTGTCCACCGTTTCATTTAGCATTTGATTTGATTGTGACTAACTACTTGCAAAACTAATAACACTCCCATCAGCCTCAGCCATACTTTGTTTTCATTGCTGTTAAGCATCAGCATGTTATCACTGTGAGCATGTTAGCATGCTGGCATTAGCATTTTGCCCAAAGCAGCGCTGTGCCTTAGTACAGCCTCACAGAGCCACGAGTGTTTGCCTTGTTTAGGTGACCTCAGTTATATTTTTTAAAGTGTTTGGTTGATACCACAATGAGCAATTTCTTACATGTAAATAGCATTCACTTCAACATCCAAGTTGTGATTATGAATGAGTAACTGGCTGTTGACTTTCTGAAAGCTCTGAAATATACTGGTGCTTCATAATATGGAATGATGTTTTATCACTCAAGGTAATTAAATTCACACTGAATTTATATCGTGTCGCACTGTCATTTCAGTGTTTTTAACCAACACACAAATTTGAAAACATATAAGTGTCTTGTATTGTCTCATGACATGAAAGTCAGAGAAGGTTTTCCCATTTTTACCATCCATCCCGTATCATGTAACCATGGGATAGGGTTTGGGGATTGGGGTTAGATTTTGAGACATGGTTGTTGTGTTTTTCAACATTATTAAAAAGAACCCTTTTCAAATAGCATCCCAGCCTATAATTCATAACATTAAACCAAGTGGGATTCCAGCCTCCTGTCTGTTCTCTGCAAATATCTTATGTGAACATCTTAGAAGACATTTCAACCAAACCCCAATCAACACACCAGCTAATTAGTAACAGTTAGCCCCTCATGTTTACTGTTGTGTTGACTACAGAATAAAATAATATTGTGTCCTTACAGCTGTACTTAAACAGCTCCTACCCTATAAAAAAAATGAGAAAACATCCATAATCTTCTTATTTATCATAAATATCAGAAGCTGACTTATGTCTGAATTTAATGAATATAACACCCATAAAGCTCAATGACTTGAGAAGCAGTTTTCATAGCTGGAGGACACATAGAAACACATTTTACTGTACTCAAAAGGCAATTTATTCCAATGACCTTTTTACAAATCTATTTCACAGTGCTCTCTGTCTGGATGAGGGCTAGTGGCAGAGCGGGAGCAGCAGCTCGAGCAGCGGTCTGTTGTGATTACCTCGTGTGTGGCTCTGCCCTTCTGCTAACAATAATTGCCTTTTGCAAAAACTGCATTAATCATGTTGTGACAATACATAAAGCCCTTATTGGAATAAGCATACAAAGGAGAGACAGTCAGTGTGAATGGACAGGGGTGGGGGCTGCGGGGGCAGGAAGGACGGGGAACAAGAAACGGTGAGTAATATGAAACCTGGACGTATATGTGGTGAGGGAGGAAAACAAGAAAATGAGTAGGCTTGATAGAAAGAAAGAGAGACAAACAGGCAGAGAGAAAGTGAATCAGTGCTGATGTTGTCTTTGTTCTAGCAGTTGCTCATAAACAAATTACATCCAATCCATCCTCCTACCTTTGCATAGAAGCTGTGGTCATTACATAATGTGGCATGTCGTCCAAAGACACATAATATTGGCTCAAGGCTGCAAAAGATTAGTATGCTGGCCTACTGAGTCATGATATAGATGGAGCGCAGCCTATGAGTAATGATCGATAACCAAGAGTAACTGTTTCATTGGTTAACTGTCAGAACACATTTTCTGTCTCACTCGGACCAGCAAGTCATTCTCAGACAAGCAGATGAGGTCAAATAAGCGGAGTGTCTGAGGGGTTGTCACATTATTACATGCAGCCATGTCTAACAGCACTTGACAGCACTCGACGGCGCAGAGCAGCAGTGAGTGATGTGTTGTTCTGTGGCATGTAGAAAAAGGCCCTTTATTCCAAGATCAATCTCTCAGCAACAGATGCACAAGGGTTGTTATATTGCCTTTACACTGGCCTTTACCTGAAATCTGCAGCGTATTCAGATCCTTACTCTAAGTAGAATAGTGCACTATAAAGCTAATACACTACCACTATCACTACTTAATATTATGCTTAAAGGAAGAGTTGGAAATTTTAAGAAATACGCTCGATGTCTCACTGAGAGAGAATTAGATGATGAAATACATCATATATGTATGCTAAATATGAAGCTACTGGCTAGGTTAGCTTAGCACAAAGACTGGAAACAGGGAGAAGCAACTAGCCAGACTCAAATGGAACAATATTCACCATTAACTAGTCAGAATGTACGCTGGTTGCCTGGCAACTGATCTTGACCACTTAAATCCGTAAAATGGTGATTTGACATTTTTTACACAGTTTTTGTACAATGCAGTAAAAAAAAAAGGCAACCGATGTTAATTTGAGAGTTTTAGAAGTGCTTGTAGGCAGATTTTGTTAACTCAAAAATACAAAATATACCTGCCAATGCCACTGCTTAATTCTTTCTTAAAAAGAAATGGATAAAGACAATTTGTTGTTTCAGGGTGCAAAGCTAAGCTAACCAGGCTGTACTGCACAGACTGAGAGTGCTATCAATCTTCACATATATCTTTAAGCAGTTTAATCTATGTCAATCCATACCAATGCATCATATTTTATTAACTGATCATATGTTCAGTATGTGATAACCTAATCTCAAAGGTTACTGAAAACTATAGCTGTTAAATGAATGTAGTGAAATATAAAAAACAATAAATCTCTCTGAAATGTAATGCAATGTGAGAAAATGTCACTTTAAAAAACTTAGTGACATTCCACCACAGGAAATCTGCACCTTGGAAAATCATACAATGAAAGTCCAGCATTGTATTCCTCATCGCTACTGAGAACAACTGCTCCTTCTAAATAAATGGAGGCTGTGGCTGCAGATCAAAACACACAGTGTCCTCCCAAATATGAAAAAAAAAACACACAATGGTCAAGTGAATCGAGCATTTGAAAGAGGCTGGAAGTCTGGCTGACTTCAGGGGCCCAAAAATAGGACACATTCCTCTGCTGCAGAGGGTGTGTGTGTGTGTGTATGTCAACAGGAATACATACCAGGCTCCTGCTGAGGGGGCTTGACTTTCTCCACACGGGGAGGGAGACCAAAACAAAAGGACTGGCTGGTGTGTGCTGGCTCTGGAGCTGGACGGAGGTGGTTTGATTTCCATCATGCTACAAAGGTATTATGTTTCAGTAAGTGTACTGTAGCTTCTGCATTAAATGACAAGCCAAGTCCTGCAGTTTTGACCAATTCAGACAAGGTTGAAGATGATGAATAAATAAACGAGTAATTCACAGGCAAACACTGAACTGACTCCTGTGGTGTTCAATAAGATCAGCAGCCACATACTGTATGCTCTACTTGTTCAGACTGACCCTGTGAGACATTCAGACTTTTTGTAGGATTTATTGCATGAAAATAAATGTGTTGTAAAGGTGTGGACATTAAGGACTTGTGTTTCTTTGTTCTTTTTTTGTACCATAATTGATGCAGTGGGCTATGCATCTGCTGTTCCTGCACCCCACAATTCTGGTGGCATGGTGGTGTTCCTACAGTCTCTCTGGTTTCCCTGTTTTGTTTTGCGAATCTTGTTGAGCATTCTTCAAATTTCTCAGTCACTGAGAAGGTGAAATGTTGTTTGCATTACCTAAATAATCAATTATCTTGAAGCTGAACCAGGAAGCACTGAGAAACACCCTGAACTAGATAGTGAGTCTTACTGTGTTTGCCAGAGTGACAGTAATGTGAAACTTGTGCAAAACTGTTCTGCTTATCTTACTTTAAAGGATTAGCTGGCAATACTGCTAATTTTATTCAGACTGTAGTCAAGTTGCTGACAGTGAGGATATTATTTGTTGCTAGTTTTACAAAGTACAATCTTGTTTATTGTTGAATTCAGACCTGTGGCATGTGCTCTCCTTGCCACTTAAATTATGCTGATGTTGTTGCTGCAGATTACTGTTTGGACTTCTGCCTTGTGAGATCTCTAATTTCTTGGTGGTAAACTAGTCGTAAATGCCAGTAACACGGGACTGGGTGTGTTCATCCTTGTGTTCATGTTTTGGTTCCTGGTGGGCTAGTGCAATCCTGTCTTCTAAAAATAACTTTTATGGTGCTTTTGGTTCATGCATTTTGCTCTTATCAATATGTTATTTGAACAATGGATCAAATGAGTATGTGTAAGCTGGAAGGACTCACATGTTGTGACAAACCCACAGAAAATGATCACCAAACTGCACTTCTGCTCAGCTTTACAGGGCTTTTTTTTTTTTGTTAGCCTCTTCTAGCAAATTGTTTTCGTTTGACACTCAACAGATTCCAGCCGCAACAGGCCCCTTTATTCAGCAGAAGCCAAGAATCAGCTTATGCAACTTTAAGTTTAGTGAAAGATTTGATTTTGGTGAGATCGTTAAAAAAATGTCAGGATTGACTTTTTACATACTTGCTTTTCCAAGACTCCAATCTTTCCCTGACCTGAACCAAATGCTTTGAATTGCCTAACAGGCCCACAATACGCTGACAGTGAACATTTTACATTCAGTGTGAACATTTTGCAACAGATACGGCCACTAAGAAAAGTGTATGCTGATGAAAAAACATGATCTGGACAACATGAAGTTTATTTAAAAATGTAATTGTAAGTGATTTTTGCATGCCTAGTTTGAAGTCCCACTCTTTTGTCCTTGTCTGCTGTTGCAAATGTGCTGTTGCATTGCAGACAGCTGGTCTTGCAAGTCAAGACGTTGTAGTGTAGAGGCAAATCATGTATTCTTGTAATCTATTATTGAATAAATGACAAAATAAACATCCTAAAGAACTGATTCTATTTCCTCTGCTACTTTCATTTCTTTTTCCCACACAGATCCATACCGCAGCATATATTCCATACAGACCTAATCCAGTCTAACACTGTAGAACAACTTGTCAGACTGATTTTTCTCAGTATAAAAGGTGTTTGTGTTGCACCCCTTAAACAAAACAATGAAAAGAGTGGGGATCATTGCGGATTACAGTTAGAGTTAAGGGAGGCAGGCGGCAGTGGAACCTCTTCGGCAGAGCCTGCGCGGCTCGGCGGAGCGGCGCTCTGCTGCTCCGCTGGATCACTGGAGGTACTTCGCGAATGTTTCTTTGCACAGTGATTAAGGGGGAGGACCAATGGCAACAAAGGAGACGGAGAGGACGGTGGCTCCTCCTCTCCCTATCTCTCTCTCCCTCTCTCTGTGCTTTATAGATGCATATAATCCCTGAGTTGACCCAGAAAACAAACTCCTCTGACTGCCGAGACGCCGCAGAGTTTGAATCCGCCGCAAGGCTGCATGTAGCCGGAGCATCAGCTGGAGAAACAACCCCGGCACTGATCCAACTTCTCCCTACGGATTCTACATTAATACATCGGGTAGGTGTCGTCTTCTGTTACTCTCTAAACAGGTAGAGAGGCAGCACTTTCCCTTTGTACTGCGGACTATTTCATAATTTCTCGGCAGAATAAAAGCAGGCTGGTTGGATCTGGTTACAGGCATTTCTCCGTTCACTTTGTTTACTTGCAGCGTTAATAATATATTTGTTGCGGCTTTACTGCATCGAATAATGTCAAATAATCCACATGCACTGTCCTCAGGGATTTAAAAAAAAAAAAAAAAAAAAAGCAGGGTTCATGCATTTGTGGTAATACCAACAATTATTATTATCCTCCCTCAGACTATCTAGTTACAAAGTGACATTTGTCTGAATGATAATCCACATCTATGAAGAAGCTCCACAGAGGGTATACGTTGATTAGCCTAGGTAACACAAGAGCAGAAAATTCTGAGGAGGATTCAGGCTATTGAGGAAAGTGTCTTGTTTTATCCGCTGTGAAAAGGTTGGATTTCTACAAGCAGCCAGTGGCACCACCACACTTCAGTTTTGGGGGATTTTTAAGCCTGAAATGTCTTTGTTTTTCACAGACAGGAGCAGGCAGGCATTGCTCGCTCTGGATCTGTTTTTATGACCATCCCATTTAGAGGCAGGTTCTAAAATAATGTCATCATTTTTAATAAGCCAATCACGTTGACAGCAAAGTACAGTTTCAGCATCAACAGGGCCTGTTGGCCATCTGTAGGTAATCTTAATTGAAGATCTTTTGTGAAGACAGGCAGTGTGTTTTGTGTTGTGGGGGGGAGGTGTGTGTGGTCTGGAGAAGCATTCCTCTGCGTCCTTTTGGCTGCAAGGGTATTGCTGCCCTCACTCGTCAGAGTGATATCCAGTGGTAATTCACTGATGGTGTAATTTTGGAGGTTTGAGGTGGGTTTTTACAGTGACACTTGCGATGTGTCACATTAAGAAAGAGAAACTGTGGAGGAGGAGGGAGAGTAGTTTCAACAGAAACAGGACTCTCATGAAAGAGAAGGGTTTTTTATTTTGTTTTATTCCTTTAAAGGGGTTCTCCAGTCAGCTCATATTGCACTTCAAAAGAAGTCACAGTAGATGCTAAAGAAAGAATGGCATCAGCTGTAGCTGCAGAGACTTAGATACTCTGACTTTTAGTCTGCACTATGGGTCAAAATCCAAAAACACAGGACCCTACATTTCCCATCATGCAACTGGATAGTGTGTCTTTTGTTAGACCCTCCCTGCCACCTAAACACTTACTTGTTTGAACCCCACACCTCCAATTTTTAATGAATGTAACATTTTTTTCCATACACACAAACAACAAAATAAAACATCAAATCCAATCCAGACACACCTGATGACATTATCATGGTAAGTCTGGGTAATATATAGTGTATTGTGTTTACTTGATGTAAAATGTCAAAATCATGAAAATAGAGTCATTAGAGCATGCACACAAAGGCTAAGGTTTAGTAGATGATGACTGGTTACATTAGCTGTCTCGAGTAACAGCAGTCCCGTATGTGGCTAGCTTGCGGTTGCTACCTTATAGTGAATTTAAGGGTTGCATCTATGAGATGGACAGACTGGAAAGTGTTAATGGAGCAGTTCTGTTTTGATTAGTTTGTGTCTGCCTGCGGGGTAGCAAATGCTAGCTGACTGTCTTTACATATGTAAAAATGTCTTTTCACTACTGAGTGTAAGCATCTCGTACTTTGAATAAGTATGACGATGACAGCCCCGCAGGTGCTGCAGGACTGTCTTATTTTTGCTCAGTTTTAATTCTTAAAAAAATGTTTCAATAATGTTTTACTCTGTCTGCAATTGGCTTAAAAACAGAATGAAAAAATATTCAAATCATTTTTGTCCCCAAGCTTGAATAACCTGGATTTTATTTTTTGGCCATATTCCCCAGTCCTACTTGAAGGTTATTCTTTAAAACTATAGAAAGCTCCTTCCAGAGCCACAAAATACATTAGACACTGGCTGAGTTGTGCTCCTTGTTATGAGGAAACTGAACCTCTTGTGTAAAATGAAGGAGGTATTGTAAGTCATTTAGCTTGCAATGGCTCTGGGTTGTATTAAAAATCTAATTTGATGTGTTAAATGTTCAGGGTGACAGAGCAGCCATGGCTGAACACATGATGATGCCCATGACCCACGGCTTCAGGATGGGCATGAACGGACCTCCACAGCACAATGGCCAGCCCAGCCTGCGCAGTCTGCCCAATGGCCAGGTGATGCACTATGGCAGGAATCCTCAGAACAACATGGAGGCTGCCATGAGACAGCGGTCGGGCATGGTGGGACCCGGAGGGATGGCCGGCCCCGTGAACGGAGCTCCCATGGCCAACCACCACCACCAGATGATGTCTGGGAACATGATGTACAATGGCCAGGGTCCGCAGCAGCAGCAGCAGCACCACCACATGCACCCCCAGCAGCAGCAGCAGCAGCAGGGTGGACACCCGCAGCAGTACCTCCCTGGTAACCTCACCTCTCAGCAGCTCATGGCCAGCATGCACCTGCAAAAACTCAACACTCAGTACCATGGACACCCACTGGGTTCAGCCACTGGCCACCACCTGCAAAGCAGCGCTCAGTACCGGGTGGGTCCTGCCCAGCTATCAGGCATGCAGCACATTGGTGGTCCTTTGGGGCTAAATGGCATGGACATGGATCTGATTGACGAGGAGGTTCTGACTTCACTGGTGCTGGAGTTTGGGTTGGATCGTGTTCAGGAGCTGCCCGAACTCTTCCTGGGACAGAATGAGTTTGATTTCATATCGGACTTTGTGTGTAAACAGCAGCCGAGCACCGTGAGCTGTTGAGCGAAGAGGCCGGGAGCTGGTTTGGTTTGTTTGGACTGGACACTCCAAAGAATGACTGAGCGGTCACAGTAGCACAGCAAGAGGAGACAATCTCTCTGTTCTGTTTGGTTGTTTCTGTGTCTGTGTATTTGACAGTGTCTAGTATGCCCTCACACTGACCTGCCTGCGACTTGATGAAGAAATGACTGAGAGAAAATGCAGCAAAAGCACCAGGTTTCTCCTCTTTGAGCTGGTGCCAGTAAGATCTGTTGTCTGGCCAAATTGAGGCATCCTGATGCGGCGGGCTCTGTCTGTACCCATCTGGCCCTCAGCACATGTGCCTGCAGTGCCAAGGCTTTAGGATAATTGTAAACTTAAATACAAGGAGGGAACGCCTAAAAATACTATCCATCTGACTCTACTAGTGGCATCTCTAAATGTATTTTAACTCAGATGACACTTTCAAATAGTAGCAGAAATTTTACAAATTTATACAAGGTCGTCCTCTGAATTTGTTTATACAAGGATGAAGGGATTAAGAACAGATTTCTTTCTGACAATGTGCGTGCATATTGAAGGCTGGCTCTTCAAAACTCATTTCCTACGAAATATTACACAATATTCCTTGAAGAGCAGGAGAGTGAGGTTGTGCAGCATTCCTGGGTGATGTGATGGAGTTTATCTTGGATTGGTTGGGTGAGATATGCTACACTGATTCTTCAGCTTTCAGTATCATTTACCTGACTCTGATAGAATCTGCAATCATTAAATGTATCGCATCTGTTCCCTGCTAATTAAACGTGATTGAATCATTGGCAAAGTAGGACATTGGTAAAGAGTCTTGGCTCAAACAAAGCGTGTCTGGAGAAAATGGCTCAGACATCTCTTTGCTCCAAGTCAGACATTTAGCTGCTCATTGCAAGCAAATTTTCAGTTACTGCTTCACAGAACTGCAAGAATTGTTAGGGAGGAAGAAACCTGTTAGGATGTGAGAAACTGTTGCAAGACCCCAGAAAAGCCAAACAAAAAGCAACCATCCGAGGGTGAAAGTGTTGGTCACAGATCTGAGGTGGTATTTTTTATTTTCTTTTGAAACAGGATTGGTTAGAAAAAAAAAGGGCGCGATTGCAGAATTTGCATCTGTGTATTTGTGTACATCTGTGTGTGGTCAGTGCAGTGAGGCATTTAAAACCCATTGAATGGCGTCCTCCTCTCTAAACTATCGCCCAGTGTGCTGAACGTTAGTGGAGGCTGTGCGGGGAGAGAGATTTTGGTGTGTGGACACAATGTGTGGACACAGTGGTCCCCGGCAGCACTTAGTTTGATCATTATTTAAAGCTGCCGCTACCTGTGGCATTGATTTCATTCAGCAGAAGGAGCGAGCGAAGAGCACAAAGAGTGCAAAGTAGTTGTTTTTGCCATAGATTAGCTTACTCTGCTGCTTTTCTACTGATTAGATTTAAATTACATGTTCTCACACGCTTGTCTTAATTGAGGTCGGCTTGCACATTCTCCAATGTCTCAATAATTATAAAACGAACATGTTCTGTGGCTTTTTTCTTTTTTTTGTGCGCAGTTGGTAATTAGGTTTTTGTCAAGGTTGCTGTGTTGCTGCTGCAGGCGGTTTGAGGGAGAACTTCCTGCACTCGTAAGGCTATTTGTAGAGCTGTCAGAGGGGTCAGGGCTGCACTGCTGCACTGTGTTAATCTGTTCCAATACAACTGTGCTGCTGTCCCTGTCTCTCTGGAGATCTGCCATCTCCAAGCTCTCAAGTCAAACAATGGGCATTGAAACACTGTCATAAAAGCAGAAAAGTGCCAGAGAGTTCCCGCTCTTTTTCTCTTTCTGCCTAGCAAACTACAGTGAGACAGACTCCCAACCTCACAGTTAAAATGGAAAAACTTCTGGCCTTAGCGAGACAGTGGCCTCTGATTACTGCTATATCAATAAGCGCAGCCTTCTTGTGTATTGTATCTTTGTACTGTAGACTAGAGGTGAAGTTGATCTAGACACATTTAAGGTACTTTCAAAAAACATTGTCAGATGTAAATGTAAATCAGTGGCTGATTTTGATGTGTTGACAAAAGATTATATCCTACATTTTTGCAAACGAGTGTGTAGATACAGTATGAGTATACCAATGGTTTTTGGGTGCAGGGCCTGAAGCTTTAAGACCAAGTAGACTGCATGTTAAAGCAAGCGTGAGGGATGTCACCACTTTCCCACAAAGCAGCTGAGAATGTACAGGACAACACATAGTGGGAACTTGTCTTAAGATGGTAGATAAACGTGTGAGATTGTACTCCTTGTTCCAAAATTACACATCATTCATTTGGGTAAACCCCCCTCCCTCAGACTCCTTTCCCGCTTCCCCAAAGCTTTTGTATTGTTATTGATTCTATTTTAAGAAAATGTATTTATTTTCAAATAAAATATTTATTTAAAGAAACTTCTTCTTGGATGTCAGTAATGCCTTTGTCCACTGTTGCTGTCAAAAAGAGCACAATATGACACATGGACTTGATAAATGGAGCGTACTATAATGTTTCTATATACCATGCTGGGATTTTTGTAAGCAGTTGA
The DNA here is from genome assembly GCA_037975065.1 of Chaetodon trifasciatus. Taxonomy (NCBI): domain Eukaryota; kingdom Metazoa; phylum Chordata; class Actinopteri; order Chaetodontiformes; family Chaetodontidae; genus Chaetodon; species Chaetodon trifasciatus. The sequence continues at coordinate 3,976,492 of JBBMOE010000029.1, forward strand.
AACCACAGAGGCTTTGAGATGCTGTTGATTCGTCTTATTTATCTGAGTTTTATTCTCCTGGACACTTTCCCACCCACAAGCAGTGATGAGCACACACAAGGGCAAAGTACAAACTATATATCCTAAACAGTAATGACTCAGCACTCTGTCAACACAAAGCTGGACCCACCAGCATTTTCATTGTGTGTTGTATAATTGTAATACTTGAACGTTAAAAGTCAATAACCCTACAAAGGGACAACAGAAAAGTGTAAACAACAGCGGTGTCCTGATTTGTAATGAATAACAGTGGCTATATTCCACGTTAACTGTTGAACTTGACAACACACCCATGCTTCTGCCTGCAGTCTTACTCTAGGAATCCTGTATGTAATCCAATCATTTGAAATGACTTGTGCTGCAGTCGGTTTACTCCTCTCGTGCTGGAACTGAGTGTGAAGAGCTCACTGCACATCTCCAGCTAGAAGGTTTGTTTTACCATTTTGCTGCCATTAGAAGAACATTTCTGTGGGGATTTATGGAAAAAATATAAAAATAGGCTCATTAAAATTCTAATTAGCTGTGCAGTAAAGTCACATTAAGGAGACCTGAAATACTCGTGCTGCTCTACATGATGTTCGTTGAGGCGGCATTTTGTCCTTGAGCTGTTTTTGATGGGTTTTGAAAAAGTATCTGAGCTGGTGACGATTGGGTGTGTAGTAGAGCAAACCTGCAGCAGAACACAGGTCTACCTGTGGCAAATATGGGTGAGATGGGTCACTGCTTGCATTAAGTCATTTTAGGGCTACATAACTGCTGCCAACATGCTGTGTCACAAAGCGTCCATGGGAAATCAAAAGGAAGCACTGCTTTTTAAAATAGAAAAGTTTTTAAAAAAGATATTCTTATTGTGGCTTCATGATAAAAAAAAAAAAAACCCACTCATAAAATCACACACAAGTGATTAGTATCAGCACAGATCACACACACAAGAGCATGTGCTCCTTATCACACCAATAACTACTAAATGACGAATGGGATTAATATTAACAATCGGATATTAATTAATTAATGTAAACATTAACTAATATAAGCAATATATGAAAATCAAAAGGCCACCACAGGGAAAAATATATTGACCTAAAATATTGAGAAGGGAAAAATAAAACTTAAATGTGAAGACATCATGAAAAAGCATGTAGAAGCCACATGAAAACACACTTTTCTAATTTTATATCAGTGTGATTCCCACACCAACTGCAAGTTGTGTGTCATTGTCCATGAGTACTACAGTGTATCTCTCACCTGTTTCCTGCTGAGTGAAATGCACCAGTTACTGTGTCAACACTTGCAAGTTCAGTGCACTTTGCAGTTATGCAGCTGATGAGGGGTTTTTTAAAGAGAAAAAAGCAAGCAACAACAACGCTTTCCACTAATCAACAAGAAGGAGATGATACAGTAGTAGCGGATGTTGCAAACAAGCATTAACACAGCCCACAAGATGTCAGGGATGCTCACTAAACAGTTTCCCCCTACCTTGGTGCTTCAATCTGGGAGTTTTTTTCAAGTCTGCACGGCCCATGTTGAAGAGGTTCCAAACCTGTTGGTTTAAGGGACAGAAATGCTCCTTGGACAGCCTTTAGTATGACAGAAATGATTGAATACAGTGTCAAAGAGGATGCAACGTTCCACTTCACATGCTGGAAATCTGGGATAGTCTATCCCATCTTCACCACAGGAGGGTTCTGTCTATGAGTCTTCAATTGTTAGCTAATGCTAGCCACCATGAGCTACTGGTCATTCTGGTCAAACCTCTGGCTGTTAAATTGAACAACTATGTGGCATTAATGAAACCTTTCACTTGTGCAGAGAAGAGGCAGTTATTTCTTCTGCAAAAATGATTCAGTCTAACTTTAAATACAAGCATATGTAACAAGGCACACTGACCAAGGCGCACACACACGTCAACACATTCAGATATATTACACCAGAGTCATCTGGTTCCTGCTGTATTGGAAAAGAGGTCCACAAATATGTACAAATTGAAGCTTGAGCGCTTATCTCCTCTAAATATAAACAGGAAACTGTATCATTGAGCCACTTCCTAAAGCAAGGCGGGGATGTTCACATCCACTCTCAGAATAGCCCTTCTGGCTGTAAGCATACCAAACATGAGAGCCTGCTGGGCCTCATATGGTAGCTCAAAGGCCCACTCAGAGCAACCCATTATAGCAAGAGCACAGTCAAGGGTTATTTCTCTCTCCAATTATTAGACTGCGCAATTGGATTATTTTCTTCAAGAACTTCTTTAATGTAAGGCACAACCCACACTGATGAGTCCAAGTCTGGTCTTCCAATTTATATGTGATACTCTGTATGTGGATGTAATGCATGCTAAATCCTATTCAGCTTGGTTTTTGAAAAGCATATTTAATGCATAAAATCATGAACTGTGTGTGCTCAAGTCCAGCATTGATAGAACAGCACTTAATCCAACCTAACCCTTCTCCCCAAAGCTCGTCTGATAACTTCCTGCTGATTTCTCTCCTCTGTGCCTCCTTAACATGGCTGGAGGAAATGGTCTGTGTGAAAATATCAACAAACCGTGACCCTAAATGTTTTGAGGTTTATGGGTGGTCTTCTGCACTTTAATGCATCAAGCTGGTTTGAAGACTGCCAAAGTTCTTAGCCTGTAAGTATATAGATTAACAAAATATAGGCAGCCTCCTCATTTATCCCAATAACACCCCGCAATGGTATATGTGCAACTGCACAATCCTGATATATGAGCTTGTAATGTGAACACTGTTTACCATGCTATCACTGAAACTGCAGATGGACCCTGTGTTGTAGAGTCATGTCTCAGTGTATTACAGCATTGTTTTGGCAGTTCATAATCCTTCAAATTCATGGATGTCTCACTAGAACCAGCTGTCCTGGATTGTATGTCATCGTCTCACTGGTACCTGCAGCAGCATGTCCTCAACGTGCAGCCTCATCGCTTTTTTTTTTTTTTTTTTTTTTAATGCAGTGTTAATTTGAAGTTGAACACCAGTTTCTGCCTCAATCTCAGACCATTTTAGACATTGTTCTGCTCTCTAGTTAGAGAACAAGTGTGAACCCAGTGTCCTGGATTTTACAGGGGCAACATCATATGAAAACATCACACATTTGACCATTCAAATCAGATTGTCTCAGGTTAACAGAAGGCTGCAGCTTTTGGAGGGATCTGAAGACAGGCCGACACATTTCCATATTTTACATATTGAGGGGAGACGCTGCAATTCCATAGTGGAATCAGACAAACAGGCTATAACATAGTAATTACAGAACTTCAGGGGTGCTGGTAAGTTTATTTTGTTACATTTGGACAGAGCCAGGCTACTTGTTTCTTCCTGTTTCCAGTCTTTATGCTCAGCAAAGATAACAGTCTTCTTGCTGCAGTTCCATATTGACCATACAGACAAGAGATTGGTATAAATGTTGTCAAGCAACTTTCTGCAAGTGCAGAAGCATAAATTCCCACCCTTTCCCTCTGCTAATGTTCAGTTTACAGGAAGCAGATGCAAAATATAGATAAAGTGGCATTCTGCAGTATAGTAATTAAAACAAGGAGCCATTAAGTATCCGTTACCACATTGCTCATGAATGAGTTGCAAATGTGTTTTCAGTATATTGAAAAACACATTGCTTTGTCACGGAGTGATTGTGATGTTTGTCAGTGGTATACACTAGCAAACATATCTGCTTTGACATGGATATGAAAGCACGGCACTGGTAATGCAATCACAACCACTCAACCATCCAGTTATTGCAGCAGCCCCATTAATGGCAATACCAAATAAACTGTACCAGAGTTATTTTAAGGCTTCAGTGACACATAAATGGTGTTTGTATTCACAACAGAACTCCATATGGATAAATAAGATGAACGCCTCAGTGAAAATGAATTATTCTGCTGGGATGCTGCACCACATTGTGATTTGATAAGACAGTTATGCATTTATATAAAAATGATGTTTCCTGTAGCTGCATTCAAAACCTCAAATTGCATTTGCATGTGTTAGAAAATCTCTGATTGAATCTTGAGTTTACAATGTCAGTAATTGCATGAGTGATCGATACTATTTGAATTGATTGGGCACAATTAACTGTACTGTATGTGCAATGAGTCAGTCCCCAGATCGCTCAGCCACTGCTCCTTTGAAACTATCCTGTGGCTGTGGGCTACTAGCCAACAGTATGAGACTGTGGCTACACAGGGCTGCGCTGAATGCTGAGAAATGACACTGTGATACCAGCCACACTACTCACCATAAAGCAAAACCGAAATTCATAAACTGAAGAGACACACCTTGCTGTGTACAGAACACACATGAACATGTCCCATGTTCCCTGTGTTGTATAAAATATCATTGTCCATTTGTCTTCTGACCAAACTGGTTCACTTCAAACAGTGTAGTGTCAGCTGCTTTGCACATGCAGCCATCTCTTGGCCCCAATCTCTTTGTTATGTCTGCCAGCAAAGTCTAATCCAGGACACAGAGTGGAGCTGGCAATGCCTCGTCCACCTGGTGGGACAGCAGGGTGGCTCTGCACGCCACATCTGCTCTGACATGGTAATACTTTAAAGCACTCGTGGCAGCAGGGCTTTCATACCCACGACACGTAAGGCTGCTGTAATGGGCGGGTACAGCACAGCCTCGTCTATAAATGCTCTTTAAATGTGAGAATAGGTTTAGTGAATCATATGCAGTACAAGATAGAAGTCAGACTGATCAAAGCATAACGTCACATAGACAGTTTACAATATTGAGTCACACAACAGCTCTGTCTCTTCAGTACTGACAAACACACGATTACAGGCCCAGACATGTCCAGAGTTATGATGTCTTGTTAGGTTGGGTACCAAAGAAGAATACACCCAAATACAATAGTGGTAGTAACTATTAGTATACAACATACACATCTTAAATGGACATCATTACTTTACTGGAATATTGAGTTTGAAAAAAACAAACAAACAACTGAAGATCTACCTACTCACAGTGTGAATGAAAGCTAGTTAGGAGACTTTGACTTATTTATATTTGTCATACAGTGACAGTGTATATTAATATATAATATAAAAATACAGTATTTATTAATAAAAGTGTATTTATTAATACGTTATTAACAACAGTTTTTTAACAATACCCTGATAAACATATGAGAATCCACTTTAATTGTACTTTGAACAGATGGAAGTGTACTTAGGAAGAACACACTAACTTACAGTTGAAGTATTACTGCTCAGTAGTTGCGTTTATTCAATATGTTCTCATCTCATCATCAAATACTGATGCTGCTTCGTCACTCTGCTCTGCGTCTCATACAGGTGCACAAGGTACCCAGCGACGTGCAAAGCCTTCCCGTCACAAGGCCTTTCTAACATCTGGGGAAATAAATCACAGTTTGGTCAGGTTTAGGCACTGAAGCTACTCAGGAAAAGATGGTCGACTTTTGATTTCACTTTTGGATTTACATTTGATGTGAAATCCAGTCTCCTAGGTGAAGGTCCTGAGGGACTTTGTAGCTCTTTATACTATGTCGCATGAAGTAGTTTCTATGAGCGTCTGATATTGCAGTGGATGGGTTTACATTGGAGTTGGTTGAAAACGTGGTGCGTCGCATACGAACATTAAAGTGGGGGTGGGATATGGCCTGCAAGACAGTTTAATCTGGCTTGCAAGGCAATTCCTATATGCAAAAAATGTCTAGACAGCAATTATGCTTTTTTGCAGAGATAAAAGAAAACAACAACATAGCATAGCTAACATGTTCTGCTGAGTGGTCCCACTTGAAGTGCAATGACAAATGCACTTGGATAAAGTTAACGCTCTTTGGTGGACATTGGATGCTCAACAAGCAGCTTTAACAAGACCACATTCTGACAGAGACAGTGTTATGCAGACAGATTTTATGGTGAGTGAGCAAGAAGAAGCATGAAACCAGAGGGAGAATTTGTGAAGGAGAGCCTTGTTACTACTGCAGAGCTGCTCGCACAAAGTAAAAGTGTTCCAAAGTGTCAATTTGTCTCGATAATTCATAGAGATGAAGAAAACCCTGATGTGGAAACTCAGTAATAGCAAGTGTTTGTGTGATTTGACCTTCATGGTGGACATTACCAAGCACCTCTCAGAGCTGAACCTCAAGCTCCAGTCAGCTTCTCAGCTTTCAAATGTGAAATCATTTGAGGTGAGATTAAAGCTGTGACAAGTGCAACTGGAAAGAGGAAGCTCTGAAAACAAGGGCAGCCAGTTTCAGCTCTATGTGCTGAGGTGAGGGATTCAGTTGCTGTGTTAGTGGTCATATACTTCTGCTGCTGTAGCTTGTCTGAGTTAGTTGTTCTTTTCCTACCTCTGTTAATATAATTATTATTGCTATTGCAGTGCACTCTCACTGTTTCTCTCTCTAATCCAAACCCACCCAGAGCATGTGTCTGCTCAAGGTTTCTGCCTTTTAAAAGGAAGTTTTTCTGCTGTTTCCAAGTATTTGCTCATGTGTGAACTGCTGGGTCTCTGTACATAAAAGAGTACAATCTAGACCTGCTCCATATGGAAAGTCTCCTTGACTTGGTGTGATATAAATAGAATTGAATAAAACTGAATACTGTGCATTTTCCTACTTTGCAAGAACGAAAGCCTGCTATGACATCTCCATATGCTGCTGAGTGTGAAAACTCCTCTAGGCATTTGGTGAGAGGTTTCCAGTCATGACAAGTGAACGAAAGGAACATATTTGCTGTTTAGTGTGGAACCAACCAACAACATGAGCTCAATAAGTTACAAAGCAACAACCTGCTACCTGCTCTTTTCAAAACTGATTCTTCCAACTCTGTTTCACTTAAGACTGACCGACCCAAACTTGGACCAAACTGACCAAAGAGAAGCAGTTCCAGCCAATGCAGAGGTTAGTGTGATATGATAGAATGATAGCAGGCTCATTTATTCTAGTTTGAACCACAGTAATAGCACTGGAATAATGCACTTGGACTTATTAAACCAAAAAATTGTTAATATATTTTTGGATATTTACATTTAGCACCAAAACTAACTATGTGCTGTAAATACACTTATGTAACTGAATTTAAGGAAGAAATCAACATATTGAGAAGATTACACTGTCACGTCAGTGTATTAAGCACAGAGCATATCACAATACCATTTTTAGCATAAAGACTGCAGGCATATAGAAACATTTAGCCATGTTAATCTTAAAAGTTTGATCAGAATCACAATCAGAGTCAGGTTTGTTGCCAAGAAAGTATTCACATGCAAGGAATTTCCCTTGGTACATTGGTACATAACAATTGCATAACAGTGTCTAAACTGCCATGTCCTGGAGTCATTAGTTAATAATCAGCTCAAATCCTTCCTCTCATGAAATTCTGTGTTAAGTCCGCACCAATCTGGCTTCAGAGCTAAACATAGTGCTGTCCCTCCTATTACTTTGGTTACAAATGACACTGTATCTGCTGTTGATGAAGGAGATATTGTGCTGCCTCTTTGTAGATTTCAATAAAACATTTGATACCGCTGATCATGCTATGCTCCCACAAAGGCTATGAGATACTGACTTTGACTGATTTTTGATTTTTGGTTTCAGGACTACCTGTCTCATAGACAGCGGTGTGTGATTCAGGGAAATTATCACTACTGGTTCCTGCCTTGTACAGTCTCTATTGACAATGTTTCACCCTCTATAACAAACTGTGATGCCCATCTTTATGCAGATAATACAGTTTTATATTCCTTTGCTAATACTGAACACTCAGCCACTGAATTCCTCTAACAGGCCTTTGATAACCTGCAAGATACACTTTTTGATTTGAAATTAGTCCTGAATGCAAACAAGACTAAATATATGGTATTCTCTAGAGATATTGTGGACAATGGCTTGCATATTACCACTCTAAATGGACACATTATGGAGAAGTGTAAACAACGTGTCTGGCTGGATCAAAAACTCATATGTCAGCAAGCTTCAACAAAAATTAATATTTGTACAGAAACTGAGCTAATTTTCATTTGGAAGATAATTGTGGTTGTTTTTTCGTGTGTCTTGGATTATGCTGATGTTATCCTTGGACACGCCTCTGCCTCCACTCTTGGGAAAACTGCTTGTTGGTTTTGTCCTCCGCATCACTTGGAATACTTCAAAACACACATTAAAACTTGACACAATTGTATGTATAGGTCAGTTTTTTGTTTTTTTTTTCATTATTTTTTTTGTATGTGTTTATTGTCTTATTTACTTTATTTGGAAATAAAGATTTAATGAATGAAAAGAAATTGAAAAACTAGTCCTGCATAAGTACTGCAAAGGGAGGTACTTTTAGTGGGGAAAAATTCATTCTAATGGCGTGAGGTTTTGGTCTTCATGGACCACAGCATCCTGCTGAAAGAAAGTGTCACAAATGATTATTATACAAATATTAAATGTAGCCACATTATAACATAGTATGCTTAGATTTGGCTTGGTATCAAAATTGGGGCTTTAAACATCTTTAAAGAAGCAACATCTTCTTGAAACAACATTCATATGTATCCACTGATGGAACAGGCTCAGCCTGGTGCATCATCATGTAACCACTAGTTGCATACCTGGTTTAGCAGAGGACTTCAGCTCTTAAACACAGCTTTCTGTAGACTGATGATAGTTCATTGTTACCTTTTTAAATGTTTTGTTCCCCAGTGATATTGAGCTGCTAAAAGTACAAGTTAAAAGTGAAATCCAAGAGTTCAGTGTTTGTACAGGACAGTGTGATTCAAGAATACCAGAGCATGAACCACGCCCTTTCCCAAGCTCCGATGTCATCAGTGGTATGTTTCCCAATAAACACTTTTGACAGTCAGGTGGATGTCATTCGCTCTCCTTGCCCTGAAGCAACACTGACGCACACAAGCATTCACTTCTACATTTCCCTCCTGTTTGCTCATGTCTGTTTTTCACTCCAATCCTATGGCTGAGTCTCGCCGTCTGAGAGTTGGCCTCATCATCACTACCTTGCACTCTTGCTCACCAGATGACTCATCTCAGCACTCTTGTGAAGGGGTGCTTCAGGGTTGAAGACAAAAGAAAAGTGATGATGCAGAAGTATCCAAGGTATGTGAAACAAGATCACTGAATGCAGTGTCAAACCACATGCCACTTTGGATTTTTTGTTACACTGAAGAGACTTGCAACCTTGACTCCTGTCACATCCATGACCCTGTTTATACTAGGCATAAACATGCGTCTTGGGTGATCCAATTACAAGTGGACAACACTAAATACAAGTGTAAACAACCACCAAGATGCACTGTGACCCGATCATTCAAACCTCTTGCCAAGGTGGTCTTGGATGCATGTGACCATGTATCTTTTGTAGTGTAAACACTATGCGTCCTGATGTGTGCCCGACAAGCACATAACAGGGACATACCTCATCAGTGCAGGACGAGGTGGTTGTTTTGGTTACAACGCTAAAAAAAAAAAAAAAGGTGCACTGATGTATGTGGAGCTTCTTTTTCTTGTCCTGTGCTCATCTGCAAGTCACAAATGACTGTCTTGTCAGCCTCAAGAGTTTCAATAGCCTGTACATGTATATTAATTCTTGAAACATTTTTTGTTTTGTTTTCTTAGCCAGCAGTGTGCCCGTGTAAAGCAAACATGCCAACACATAATAACTATACGCTAAGTCTTTTGACCATGTATCAGCAGTGACTTAGCCAGTAACAAAATCTGAACACAAGTGGTCAGATGGACACCTTGGAAAATAAACACAGGTGTGAACAGCTATGTGTCTCAGCTGCCCACTTGTGATCTGATCACCCAAGATGCATGTTAATACAGGTGTAAACAGGGCCTGTGACTTACAGATTTTTTGCCCGAATACAAATGTTGATTCATTCAGTCCAAGTCAGTAGTTCAGTTAGTTGATAGTTAATTGGTTCATACAGGATTTTGGTCCAAAGCAAAATATGTCAACACCAACAGGTCAAATTAGCATGATATTTAGTGCTACGGTCCCCAAAGGATGATTCTTGATAGTTTTGCTGACCTGACCTTTCATATTCTGGTCCTTTAGTCTGAGTTAGTAACTGCAGGCCAGATTTTTTTCATGTGGATATTTATAGTGCTGACAGGAAAAATCCTGAGGTTCTAAGTGATTTCCTGATCTTTAATCTACTGCCACCATTAATGACCCACACCCTTTTCTCTACAAGTTCTAACACCCCTAGCAGAAACTTTACATTAACGGCCTTAAGTCTAAGAGACTAAGAGACCCACTGTACTCCTAATGAAATCAAATCAGGCATGTCCGCAGCACTCTGTGAAAACACCACGATACTTGCTGTGACTGAAGATCTGTCTGTCCGTGACAGAAGTTGGAGTGGTGTGAGTTGGGAGAAGAGATGACAGAATCTTGTGTTTTGCCTCCTTCACTACAATTATTTTTTGATAACACTGCCTGTGCAGTTGCAGCCATGACTCAGACATAATTGCAGGATTCAGTACACACTAAACCTCTCTACCAGTCCTTCCTATCTGGGATGCATGAACTGTGCAAAATGTCTTTAATGACACAGCAGATACACAGTCAAAAAGTCATAACAATGAGGTCAATATGATCAAATGAAACATGCAAATAATATTAATAATAAAACAGTCAAAAATTATAGTCAGCACTCTGTAGTACTCTGTAGTTTAAACTGTAGTTTTCTTTCTTCAAATGTCTTGATATGAGGAAACACCAAGTCTTGGACTTTGAGGTGATTTCCAAAGACCTACAGTCCTGTGTGATTCAACATGTCGGAAAGCTTTGATTCTCCTACAACAAAGTCCAAAGTGGCAAGAAAGACAGTCAGACAGGTTGCAAACAAGCCAGCTGTTTATCAGATCATCTGAACTTGTTAGGCAGTGCTAGTTTTCCTCCTTTTCCCTGTGTTTTCCCTGTGTTTCCTGGCCCCCTTGTGGTCTTGTCTGTCTTCCCTTGTCTGTCCAGGTCCGTGCTGTGGGCTGCACCTGCATACCCAGCTCCTCCAGCCCTGCCTCCTCCTCACACCTGCAAGTCATCTCCTCATCTACTCCCTAATCAACAGTGTATTTAAACCCGGCTCAGTCTTCCAGTATTCGTCGGATCGTCTGCTTTCCTTAGTGGAGCTTCCACCTGCCTGTAAGACCAGCCCAGCCTTGCCTGTGAGAGGAGTTTGAGTTCATCCTGCCCAGAGTGTTTTTTGCTCTCGCCTTCTGTTTATTCCCGTTTTTGTGGACACCCTTTGTTAAACCTTATTCATTCTAAGTTCAGAGTGTTTTGGCTCTCGCCTTCTGTTAACCCCGTTTTTGTCGATACGTTTGGTTAATAAACCATTTTTGCTTTTTCTACCAGCCTGTTCACATGTGTTCTCTCTGAAGCCGTCACTGTGAGTTCCCCTCCTCTGGTCTTAGTGTGCTCGTACACGCAACAGAACTGCTTTTTGGAGGTTAGACTGTGTGAAATGAGTGAACACTGTTAATGTTGGTAATAGTATGTGATTGCAAAGGAGACTTTGCACACAACTACGTTAAGTACAGTAGGTCAAATTTGAATCAGGAAGTTGGACTGTAAACTCTGATGCACAGACAGTTGTTTGGAATAATTTTCCTCTTTGCCTTCATTTTTCCTTCCAAATAAGTCTGACTAACCTGTCTGATCTATCACTGCTTTTGTTTCCTGTTCAGTCTGACCTTTTTATATGTGCACAGTTCCAGATCTCAGCAATTAACTTGTATTAACTTAAAATGTCAGGCTAAGGCATAGGACATGGCAATATTTCAAAACTGATTCAAGTTGTAATAGATTGGAATTATTTTTTTAAGTACTATAACGGCTGCAATAAAACTCAGCTGTATTGAAGTGAATTGGAAATCCTTTCCCTCAGAGAGTCAAAGTTATATTTTTTACAAGAACCTGTAAGTCACAGCAGAATTTTTTTTTTCTTCTAATGTGTGTCATAAAGGTAGTATTTTGAGGGCAAAGATGGTGCATTGTCATGGTTATGTTTCTTTGTCTATCACACCTGTGGCAGCTGCAGTTTGTTCATCCCGAAATATTGTGTAAAATATCTGGTCTCAGTAACAGAAAATAATGAGAATCCCAAAGATTCAGAGCCCCATCTTCAAAGGACTGTAGGGAGACATTTAGCAGTATATACTGTATGACACATAATAAGTGGCTCCTACCAAGAGAAAGAAAAAGTTAAAGGCAGAAAGAGAGGAATGTCAAACTTTTCAAAGCCATTAAAAACATCACACACATTTAATTGTGGATTGAAGCTGAACATTTCAAATAAGTACCAAGACAAGAACAGTATGGTGATCAAATTGTTTAAAATTTATGCTCTTCCTCAATGTCTCTTTAGTCATTCAGTAGCATGAAATGCAACATGCACAATGGTGTCATTTAATGCCACAATGACTGCGGCAACAAGCTGTAATTGTCTTCAATAACAGGTCATCAGATGTGGACTGGGTTAATCTGGTTGAAACAAGACACAGTCTGGGTGCTTGGAGATGCCCCTAAGGTTGAAGAAATGGGATTTGTGCTTGTTGATTTGATTGCGTGCCAACACAGATCAGTGTTATTCACACTGCCACAAACTTTGGTCTTCCCCAAGGTGATTGTAGGTAGCTAAAGTGCTTTCATTTTAGAAGGTGATGTCAGTGTTATCAAAATAAATTTCCATCTAGTGTCAGTGGCTTAAAACAGTGGATTTCTAACTACTTTATGGAGGCTTGTTACATTTAATGTTTGAAACAACGAGTAGCTGTTCATTTTCTTAGATAAAACTTAAATCATATTTATTATTCAGTCATATTTTCCTTTTCCTGTTGTCATGTAACATCATATTTAGGTTTTTTATGTTATTCATTTATGCCTTTATGTTTATGGGAGGGTGGTCATATCAGTGGCATCATATCCCCTTTACCCTAGTTACTATGATTTCAGGGAAACACAGGAAATGCCACATGATACATCAGAAAGAGAGGGAGAAAGCCAGCAAACATGACAGACATGACATGAGTTTGATGATGTTGTGCCAATGTCTCCGGAAATAACGTGGTGTCAAAGAGTTAGCTTGGCTTATCCATAGACATAAAATGGGGGCTTTTACTTCATTGAGGCTGTGAAATGTATGTCTAAGCTTTTGCACCCAGATGACATGTATAAAAGCATTGCTAGCAGATGCAGCTATGTTATGCCAGGTGAATTGCTCAGGATCCAACAAGTGCAGTATTGAGAGTGAAGTTGTTTGGATTAGCGGTTCAAAAAAAGCTGCAAGCAGAAATACCGTAGGTCAAGCAAAGTGCTTCTCCAGCTGTTAAGTAAGAGACAGATGAGCTAAATGCAAACATAAGCATGCTAACTTCCTCACATTGACAGTGCTAACATTCTGATGCTAAGCATGAGTAATGTTTACCATGTTCACCATCTTGCATTAATGTGTTAGTATGCTAACATTTTGCAATTCTAGGGAATAGTTCTGATAGTTTGCATGTATTTGGTCATGAAGTCTTTGACAAACTGAAATTTAGACCAGACGACGGTGCTGGATGAAAACTGAAGGGTCTCTGAAGTTTTTCAGGACTCATCCTCTGTGAACCATGAATCATTGTACGAAATAACATGCCAATCAATCTAGTAGAAAACTTTGACCTGCTGGTGATGCTAGAGAGAAGGTCATGGGATCACCATAGTCATTTAAATTCATCATCTGGAAACCCTGTGTATCTGTACCACATTTCATCCAATAATTAAATATCAGTTTTGCTCCAGAAAAGGGTGGGGATCATCAGCATCTGAGGACTCCTCCTCTGGGCACCATGAATATCTATACCATAGTTGTTGCGATATTTCAGTGTGGACTCATGGTGACTGGGAAACTGGATAACATTGCCATCCCTATAGAGCAACATCACATGATGTAACTCAATAGCTTCACTTTATTAGACCATTGCTGCTTGGTAAACACCCATGTCTTGCCCAAGTTGAGATAACCATGACAGCGTCACTATGACATCATCATGGTTTAAATTTTTGAGACATTTGAAAACCACAGAAAAACATTACACAACTGTTTTACCAGATTGTGCAGTACTTCTTGTAATTATGGTCATTAGTGCCCCGCTAGCAGTGAAACATTTTCTTGAGTTTGTCCAGATGGAAAAAAAAGTCATGTTATCTGGGTTGGTTTTTTAGATCTATGTTATTTTTTACCATACCAAACTGATGGCATTCACAGCATGATTTCACAACACGTGACCTAAATGTATAAAACATTTTGGGCTTGAATTATCCATGAAGAAGCAGGAAGTTCTCTTGTATGACAATAAAAGGAAATGTGTGTCTGTGAAAAAGTAGTCTGCATTTGGGAAATTTTCGAAATAATTGTTGCTCATTCCATTATAGTTAGACACAGACACACTGGATCACCTTATACAATTTCAGGAATATGGTCAGTATGAATGCAGGTATCTTTTGTGTCATTCAAGCAGCAGATCTACTTGATGGGGCACATTTTATGTGAGCTGGAGAGAGTCCAGTCGTCATTGTTGGCATCTGGTGGTAGCTAAGCTAACAACAGATACAAAAAGCTTTTTTAAAAAAGATGAAGGATGAAGGCCATGAGGCGCAGGCAAGGCCAGAGTTACCTCCTGTTGCTGTAGCAGCAGATGAGTCAGGGCGTGAGAATGCCACTGCTTCATCTACAAGCTTAGGCTGGTGAAGAAGAGGGCACTTTAGCTGGTTAGCTGGTCTAGCTTAGTGGTTGTCAAACATTTTTGTGACAAGGCACACCACTAATGAAAACAAATATTTCTAAGGCATACTGTTACGTGTGATTAGAGCTGTGTAAATCATCAGAGAGACAGAGAGAAAGACAGAGAGAGAGAGAGAGAGAGAGAGAGAGAATGAAAGAGCACAACAGGGGAAAGGATGAGGCTGTGACGATAGATGTTATCAGATGGAAAGAATACAGAGACCAGTGATTACACTGCAGTCGGTAATAAATAGCAATAGAATGTTTATTGATGTACATCTGTTGCTGCATTGGATATAGGCCTGTAGCTGGCATCCAGTAGTGATGCTTTGTTGTGTGACTGTGAGCAAATATGGAATAATGAGCATCAATAGCCCTTGTGGGATGGCATAGTGCATTCATGACTTGCTTTTGTATTTGTACGTGTATCTGTGTATAAAAAACATTGGTAAACAACATGTTTATAATTTAACCATCACATGAGAAAGTTGGTTAGACTTTGGTTGGCATATGCTGATTGTGTGCTTCTTATAACTTGGGCAGGAGAGAGGAGAAGGGAACAAGAGGAGAGAGCAGAGGAGATAAGGAGTGTGTGAGAGACAGATGAGACACCAAAGAGCCACTGAAAGGGTGAAGAAGAGGTGAGTATCAGATTGACAGATAAGACACAGAGTTAACACAGTTTGTCACAGTTCACATTTGTAACAGTTCAAAAGCAGCCATTGTCTTACAATTGAAACAGAAACTATGTACTATGGCTAGTTTCCCAAACTGAACAAAGCCTTGGCAACATACAGTCTAGTATCTGCTTCGTCAATGTCAACCTTAGTAAAAGGTTGTATTATAAAGAAAATATACTTAAAGTATGTAAAGTAAAAGAACTCATTGTGCAGTCAGTGTTATATATGAAGCTTTTGGATTAATATTAGTGCTGCATTAATGTGTATTTTGCATTTACTGCTGTAGATGTTTACATTATCTTTTATACACTGTTGACTAGTTCAATGTCTAGCAATGGATAATATTCTGTAGGATCAACATATGTTTGTAGTGTTGCTGTCCTTGTGATGATGTGTATTCCATCTAATCCAAGAGGCCTTTTAGGTAGTAGAACCTTCTCATCCCATAAAGGAACTCTTAATCCTCCGGTTTATCATAGACATTCACTTTCAAAAGAAGAGAATCATGGTTTTCACTGGAGAGGAAAGGTATGATAATTGAAATCTGAAAAGTAACTAGAACCTACTGTATGACTAGCGCAGTGGAGTAAAAGGTACAAGATTTCCCTCTGAGATGACAGACGTAGTTACATTCCACATTATGCTCCATAGTTACATTCCATCACTGGTTTTCTTAGGTTAGGTGTTAGTGTGCTGAAGAACTTGAAAAGTTGTGCAATCATCAGGTGAAAACCATCAGATATCTGGGCTGGGCTAATCCCCAGACGTCTCTAGATACTAAGAATGCCGCTGACCTACAATGTCTCATGTTTTCAGTGCACTGACAAACATGGCTGTTTTTAGGCACAGACAAGCTAGGGTGCCACCAGCTGGAGGTATGCCAAAGAGGAGGAAGGCATGTTTCATAATGAATTCCAGACAGCCATTCTACTTTTGAAAGTCTGTCACTGACGTAGAGTGTCTGAATTTCACTGTCAATCTACTCTTCATGCTGCACTACCCACCTGATGCTGAGA
This sequence comes from Chaetodon trifasciatus, assembly GCA_037975065.1. Taxonomy (NCBI): domain Eukaryota; kingdom Metazoa; phylum Chordata; class Actinopteri; order Chaetodontiformes; family Chaetodontidae; genus Chaetodon; species Chaetodon trifasciatus. The sequence continues at coordinate 3,992,989 of JBBMOE010000029.1, forward strand.
GGCATTGACAGGCTGACTGTAGGGGGGACACTGGGGGCTGACACTCACTGTCATATCATGAAGTGAAACTACTGGTTATGACTAAGCGTCCATTTGCTCACATCACTGCATAAGTAACCACGTAACCATGCTGATTACTTATGTTCCATCTAAACATCATCATGTTTTCCAAGACTCACAACCGTGATACAGCTAAGATACTGACCATATGACATTGTGAGCATGACCTGCAGAGAGTCTCACTTAAATATATGACAGTAAGCTTTTATGTCCGTGATATTTTGCAGGTGAACCACACCTCTGAAGTGCTGCTGTTTGTTGAACATGCCAGTATTTTGTTAATGTTGCAGTTGTCTACATCCCATCCAGAACAAAGATCCTGCAACAGATCTACACTGACATCCACTCTGTGTGGATATTATGGAAAATACTATGCATTATACCCAATACAGAAATAAGCATCTTATATTCTCTTACTGCAGAATTAGTCAGCTGTACAACAACTCTAGACCGCTTTACAATTGTGTGCCTAAAGTGTACATTACAGTAAGAATTTTAGTCAAAACAGAATTAAGATTAATATTGGAGGCAAGTCAGATACTGATAATTTCTGCAGTAAAATATTCTAATGAAAAAGATCAATCCACCTCAGGGACAGAAGCGAAAGTCTGGCCTTGGGCACCCAAATGTGCAGAAACTGCACTGTTGACAGATGAAATGCATGAGTAAACTGCAGTGTAAGAAACTGCAAGAGAAACTTTATTGATTTATTTTACAAAACTAAGAGAACAGAAACCATCAGATACAGAAGATGTCAGAGGTAATGCTGCTGTGTTGAGATGAACATCAGTGCAAAATCAAAATAAACCTGGATTAAACCATAATCTCTCAGATGCAGCATCATGCAGACCACCCTGCTGACTGAATAACGTGGCTGAAACATCTTCTGTGTAGACAACCTATAACTTTGATTCATTTATATTCTCATGCAGCCAATTTGCTTTTTACCCTTTAACACCCACATGATATTCAGTCATCTTTCTTCCATAATCAAATGTAACTACCTTTGTGATTGTGTAGTAGTGAAGAGCAGCTCTGCATCAGGTACTTCTGGGCCTGTTCACTCCATTTACTTCAAAAGTGTTTTGGAAACAAAATGCACATTGTACTCCCCACTTTTTCATTCCACGTTGTACTTTGTGCCGTACAAAAACTGAGCACAGTGTACTGTTTTCTCTGTCTATAACTCACTTGTCAAGATGCTGCTCTTCACTTAAGTGGACTGCTCTCTGTGAAGCACTGAGGACCACTGCCAAACAGTGGAAGAAAGAAATGAAAACTTGTCTCCCAATTGCTTCATTTCATCTTTTGCCAGAAAACACCTCGGTTCACTGGGCAGAAGTTGGACCAGGGCCATCTCCTTGGTTTCCTAGATTTGCATGGCTGTCCAGACGTCAGCAACCCCCTCTCCTCACCCCTCCACCAGCTCTGAAATGCGTCAGCAGTGCCACCCCCCACCCCCCTTCCACTCTGTCTCCTTGCAACACCTCTCAGCCAGCCTCCCATAGCACACTGTGTCCTTGAGGACTCACTAACTACAAGCTCCCCTCCCCCCACCCATGTTCTCTCTTTCATTCTCATTCAATGTGTTTACATGTGCGCTAATAACTCAGAGATGATCAGATTGACAAATGCTTTAGAATACATCAGTGCCCCTACACACACTTCACATCTGATGTTTCTACACACATACAACATTAGGGTTAGCAGTTGTAGTAAGTAAGTCAATTCATAGATATAGGATTAAAATGTACATTTACATGTATTGATTATCTCCGGCGGCTCTGCAAGTGGACTGTCAAAGCAGGTTTTAGCACACATCAGGAGACTGGTGGGATCTACTGTATCTCTTACAACAAATGTAATGGTTGAATGTAATGTAGCCTAGTTTATTGGGTATCTAAAATAGTTGTATCAGATTTGAACCTGCTTCATAAAAGTAACAACTCATAAGATAGAAATATCTATGTGCAAATAATGCTTAAATATGAAGGAGTGGCACAGGTATGGAAGAGTAATCAAGTCAGTTAGATATAGTTAAATGACTCAGAGAAGTCAGTTAATGCAACAATATCTGCCTTAAATTTGCTTACACTAGCTAATATTAGCCACCATAAGCCACTGGTCATATCAAACCAAGTAAAGCTGTTGTAGTAAAACCTCTGAGGGTATTGAATAGAACAAAGGTGTGTTTTATTGCTTATCAAGTCATTTAAGTTGGTAAATTAAGAGGAAGTAAGAGGAAGAACGTGTTATTTCTGTTCTTATTCTGTATCTTACTTATGTTCTTACTTTAACCAAACAATGTGAAAAGAATTTTAAAGATGAGCAGCCTGTACCTGGTCACAGTGGTCATGCTGATCCACACAGGTGTTCAGTTATTCTGGCTGATTTGACAGGTTGAAGGTGGGTGGAGCAATGCGCAGAAATACAAGATGACACCACCTCTATTTAATGATAAAGTTGCAATTGGGCCTCATGTTCACATGCAAACGCCTTCTAAAGTGTAGATTTTTCAAAGCTTTCCAGAGACTGGGAAACAATATGTCATCACCTCAATTCACGCATGACCATCGTTACTTTGTGTAATGAGTGAGCATCTGAATTAACAACAATCGTGGACTACTACTAACTACTACTATTAACTACTAAATTTAGTGATGGCTCACTCCCAATATAGTGTGTCACATTGCCATATAAATGAGGCTAATGGTGCCAAACTGTCAACAGATCTCTGCAGTGAAACTGGTGAGTCAAGAATTTTAACTGATAGCAATTATGGCCAAACAACATACAAAAAAACAACACACGGTAGCCACTGCTAACACATCTTAGCATGTGCTCATATTTATGATACTAACTTTTGTTAGCTTACAAACTAAAATGATCTACTAATGCTGCATTCTTGCAATTTTGCCAGAACAGGAAGAATGGGAAACCCTCCTGTTATTCTCACTTGGGAGCATTTTAGCATTATTTCAACTTGGTTGCCCTGCACCACACCATAGTTGTATATTTGTAGTCTGGTGTTTTGCTGCCATTTTAGCGCTATCCTATCCTGCTATAAGTGTCTCAAAGTTGGGAACACATGACACTACCATACCCACAGCAAATAGTTAAAAAGACGATCTTTGGTTATGTCTGGTTATGTAATGTAATATTGTCACATCATATTGGTATAAAAGCATAATAAACACAAATACCAACACATTCTGATCAGACACCATGACTGTTATAACAGTAAGATGAGCTGCTGATCTAAGATCTGTGCTTGAGAACTGATCTAATCAATTTACCATGTAAATAGCGGTCGATGTTCGTCAGACTGCTGTCATTTTCTTCCAGCTCTGTGCATTCTTCACTCAGTACATGAACTGATGTACTCCGCTATTTAGAAAACTGATTAGATATGTACTAAAATGCTGCTGCATAGTGATCATAAGCAGCAAATGTAAATCTGTACAATGTCACCCATTCCATCTCTGATGTAGACTGCAAATGCACCACTTCCTTGTTGCTGAAATGAATAAGATCAACAGAGGTTTACATGACATCAAATGAGCCTCATGTGTCTGTTTCAACGTTTAGTATTTTATCTTTTGCTGTTCTACCATGTTTACCATTACTGTATCTATTTATCTACCACTTTGTCTCAGACTCAGCTCAGTCTCAGCTCTAACCAAACATTGAGGATGTCAGATGCTGGTCAAAGTGTGCTAAACGGTCTTGCATCCACTTGCTTTTGTATGTGAAATGGACATGAAAGCACTGACACTGTTTAACAATTGGTGGAGTAGCAGTCACCTAATGATCTCTAATCACACTGGATTTCCTTCCTACTCTTTGGCTGACTAGGGTAATGGTTAGAGTTGAGCTATTATTTCAGGGGAGATCAGGTGTGTTTGATTGTTAAATGCATTTGAGGGAGACAATATTCCGGATTTTAACTGCAACACTAGTGATATCTGTGTGCACTTGGAGGATGGCAGATTAGGTTGAACCATCCCTAACCCAGACAGAATATTTTATTTAAGTATTTTGCACAATACACATGATCCATCCATCGTCTATACCCAACTATCCCTTTCGGGGTTGTGGGGGGCCTGGAGCCTATCCCAGCTGTCATTGGGCGAAAGGCGGGGTACACCCTGAAGCGGTCGCCAGTCGTTTGCATTGCAACGTATACAGACATACAACCATTCACACTTACCAATTAATCTAATGAGCATGTTTTTGGTCTGTGGGAGGAAGCTGGAGTGCCCAGAGAGAACCCACGCAAGCACGGAAAGAACATGCAAACTTCACACAGAAAGGCCCCGCCAGACCCGGGGATCGAACCGGCGACCTTCTTGCTGCACACTACCTGCTGCGCCACCGTGCAATACACATGATGACAATTGCCATTCGTAATTACATTGTTAACTTTGAGATCACTGCAGAAATGTCAGCAAAATGCAGGTAATTGTGGACCAGCTCTATAAATTTCTCTTCAAACCTCACTGCCATTGCTATTGTCTGTTCAGTCTACTGGTGATGTGGCTACCCTGTGGAAGTGTCCATGTCCTCAATTATATGCTGTGGACAAGTAACGTTATTTTGTGTGGACATGCAACACTGCCTCTCTGCAGGAATGCAGGAGTCGTGGGGTTGCCAAGATCCAAACGTGATTAAAAGCAATAAAAAATGGGGTTGCAGATTCAAGCATCCAAAGTGAATTTCCTCTGCAGGAGGCATGAGCTCAGCTACGGAGAGTTTGCTGCTGCAGCTTGCTGCAGCTACTGCTCCTTCATCTTGAAAGAAGCTAGTAAAGTGGTGCGGGTATCTGATAAGGATGCCTCCTGGACACCTTTCTTTGGAGGTTTTCCAGCAGGTCCAACTAAAAGGGGACCCGAGGTAGACCCAGAACATGCTGGTGAGATTATGTATCTCATCTGGTTTTAAAACTCCTCTGCAGCCCAGAGGAGAAGGTGGAAGACATTGCTGAGGAGAGCTTAAGTGGTGGAAATGAATGGATGGACAGATGGTCAACCAATTACTGTTTTTCTTTGGACCGATTTCTATAACAAAACATAAACAAGAATGTTGTTTGGGCTCTGGGCTGGTAGTGTTAGTCACGCCTACCGCTGCCTTCAGGCAAACAAACTCTCTTTCTCCAGCAACCTACATGACTATATTATTCGTACTAGAGCTGATAGCCTTTTATACTCATGAAACATCGAGCAACAATCACACTAAAAGAAAAAAAAAAGTTGTTTCATCCAACAGCTCAGTGAGCAACAGCTCCCCAAACGACCTGATTTCACTGGTTGAGTCAAGCTCTCTTCCCTGCACCCAGTGTGCAAAGGATGGCCTTTTATTGACACAGCTTGAAAAAAGACTTGTCAGAAAAGCAAGTGATGTGAAGCAGTCAATCCCCCTCTCTGTTCCCTCAGCCGAGATGCCTGATTGTCTCATGAGCTCTGTTCTGTAAACAGGCATCCATATAGAAGCCAGGCAGCCGTGCGACCAGCGTCGGAGCAAAAATAAAATAAAGAAATAAATAAAACGAAGACAGGGAAAATAGCATCCCTGTGAGAATGGCTGGCTAAAAATATATCCTCCTTGTGCCTCTCCAAGGTCACTCTGTCATTTTGATTTGATTGGAACACAGCAGTCACAGCCATCTTCCTCCTGAGCCTCACTAACAAGCATGGCATTATTCTGCCAGCAATTGCTCAAACATCTTCCATATCTGAAGCAGTCATTATCCTCGTAGATTAATTTGGCTTCCTTGCCTGAGCCATAATGCTTGTCATTTGTTGACCAGGTAAAGAACGGAGGACAACCAGTGCAGTGAATTATTTGCAGAATATTGCAGACTTTATCCCCTTTTCAGTCTTTTGTACATCTGTCTAATGAAGTAGTGTTACAAGAGGACAGAATTTAAAGTAATAAACAAATGCTTCCCTGTAGACATCCTTGAAGGTTATTTACACTGGTGGCTGTTTACCTTCTGATCATCATCAGCTGGAGGTCATAGTCTACCCTGAGTTTTATTGAACACAACACCTTGTAAATATATGACTGGTTTGCTCAGATGACTCACTGTTGCCATAAGAGGATGTCTCTTACATTTAAAAGCTATGACACTGAGTAAATATTAGCAGAGAAAAATAGGCTAAAGCTTCTGAAACCGAAATGTACTTCTGGAGCCTCTCTTGAAGAAAACATGCTGTGTGGACAACTGCGGGACCCATATGATTGTAAGACATATCGGATACAATGTGCTGCACAGTGAGTCAGAAGACGGGGGTTTCTCAGATATTTCTCAGAGGCATGATACACATGTTGACTCAGGCATGTAAATTCACGCTTGTGGTGCGAGGGAACAGCCCTGTGGTTCAAGTTGAGCTTCTTTATTTGTCATATGCATAGCAATTATAGTGAAGCAGTCAGCAATGAAAATTTTGTTCTCAGGCTCCCTCAAACAATGCCTATACAAAATGTAGAAAAGAAAATCACGCAACTAAAATGAGAGATGAGAAAGTCACAGGCATAAATAGTGCAGAAGTTAAAATATAGGGATAAAATCAACTATATAGAAATTAGAATAAAATAGACCATCCCCTGAGGCAGACTGGTGTACAGAAGTGATAAACAGGTGATGCACAAGAAATATATACAGTGATGGTTCAGTAACTTGTTAAGAGAAGGAATATAAATACATATGCAAACTGCGATGTGCGCAGGTATAAACAGGAACACATGCATATTACTGAGCTGTGTATGCTACAGTACTGTCTGCTGGATGGCAGCAGGCTGAACAGTTTGTGGCTGGGGTAACTGGGGTCTCTGATGATCCTGTTGGCCTTCTTCCTGCATGGAAGGCAGCTCTGTCCTGGTCATTTGACACTGTGATGGAGGTTGTTGTCCTGGCACAAACACGTCAGGGCTCTGACCTGCTCTCTGTAGGCCTATAGATCTGAAAACATCTCAGCAGATCATCAGCAAACTTTGTGATGGTGTAGGAGCCGTGGGTGGCCACGCAGTCATGTCTGAACAGGGAGAGGGCTGAGCACACAGTCCTGAGGGACACCAGAGTTGAGGGTCAGAGTGGAGGAGGTGGTGCTGCCTATGCCCACAGCCTGGGGTCTTCCCATCAGGAAGTTGTAGTAAGTTATATTTTCTTTAAGACAGGTCAGGTTATTCACATGTGACAGATAAGATTCAGATGGAGTGTGCACACTCAACATTATGCACATGTGACATCACTCAGACATGTGTATACACACACAATAATGCTCACAAACACACACACACACACACACACACACACACACACACACACACACACACTCTGTCACTGCTGTCACAAATGGACTGTCTCATCAAAGCTGACATTTGCAAAGTCAACATTTGAAGTTTATGAGGTGGCGTGATCAGGAGGTTAATTAGGAAGATTGCTTGGTTAATCTATTCCTGCCTGAGTACCCTTGAGCAAGATGTATATAATCCTGAGGTAAAGACAGTACATTTGCTACAGTTACTGTCTTCTCTGTCCATGTAAAAGCTCCACACAGATAGTACCTGTGCATTTAGAAGCAGAAGAAGAAGACGAAATCACCTTTATTCATCACAGCACACAGGGAGTTACAGGGAGGGAACATTACAGATTGTATACAGGCATTTATGATTCTGCTTCCGTGACGACACCCGGCCACGAGAACAACAAAACACAACGTGACGCTCTGTGTGTGGGCAGGCTGGGAGGAGGGAAGCAAAGTTTCTGCATGGTAAGAAGACTTAGTCAGCCACCCCCGTGCAGCTTAGCTGGGTGATCGACACTAACTCACAGCTGCTGCTGCTACTGCGCGCGTGGTTATGCTTGAGCTAAGTCAACCACGCAAATAAAACATGTGAGATAAGAAATGAAAAAAAAAAAAAAGCCCTCCACAGATGTTTGTTGCAGCGCTGAAAGAAGAACAGAACCGGATATGTGTCATGAAACTCAAATCAGAAAGAGGAAGCAGGCTGTTAACTGTCTTAGATGGATTGAAAAAGTGAAACCAGGCCTGTAAAGTGGAGTTTTGAATGTGAAATGTGAAATACTAAACAAGCACTACAGTTTTTTTTCAATCTTTAGAATAAAGACCAAAGGTCAAACTGATATCAAAAATCTAACTGGAAGTCATATAAAAAAAATATATATATGTTATTAATATTAAATCCACTTATTTAAGTAGATTTGGACGATATTACTGGCAAATACCATTTAATGCAGGGACTTGTTGAATTGACCCCCACCCTGAATGAAGATTACCCGTGCATGTTCTGAATGAATGTGTGCTGTAGATAAATGGACAGGCAGGAACCCTGGCAGGAGAACACAGAGCAGGCAGATTCATGGCCAGACAGTAGAAATCTGTCAGCCTCCTGGCAACGTGAGAGGACACCTGGAGGTAATGCAAGCAGCCCTCCCCAACCCGCACCTCCTCTACCTCTTTTTCTCCTTCATTCTCTTTATCTCTCTGTCCTATTCCCCTCCCACCCCCTCTTCGTGACTCATCACTAGAGCCTTCATCACCAATGAGTGGGCACTGCCTCCCCTTCCACAAGGCAGAACTGTGCTGATACTCTGTTGCCCCCTGCTGGACATTAAGATACATTACACTGAGACCCACATGGCCAAGAGATGAGTGCTGGTTTTCAAAGTGGCTCTTCCTGTCAGCATTTATGCACTTTAAAGAGGCATGATAGCAATTTTGCTTGTCAAAGTCAATTAACATATTCTTCTGTGGCTCTGCTGAAAAAAGTATCTTTTAAGATGTAACAGTGCCAATTTTGATGTAATACTGTCATCAAAGTTATCTCAGATGTAGCCCAGAGACAAAGTTAGAACTGAAAACATTTGTTAGAAAATGGTGGCATGGCATTTTAAAGACATGGACATTTACCAGGCAAGGAGGGCCTAATTAAAGAAAACACTGAGATGCATCATGGGAAGTATAGGATCCAGTGTTTTTGGAGCTTCATCCATACTCAAGACTAAATATCCTTTTTTCCAATCAGTCTCATGCAAGTTTCCCAAATTTGTGGGAATATAACTGCAGGAAAGCTCTTTCAAAGCTGCAGAAATTGTTTTTGTCACTTGAGTGAGCAAAGCTGAAATCTAATAGACATGTTTCATGTTGTGAAGTTTTTATGACATATTCTATCGCCTCCAGCAGACATGAAGTAACATTGACCTTCATTTGGAATTGCGTTTCTGACCAACCAACAAATGTAAGTCCATTATACTTTTTAGTTCTATTTTAGTTTCAGTCTTGAAAAATGTATAGTAGCTTAGCTTGCAAGATGATCTACTATATTCACTAGGCATTAACTAAGCTAGTCACTAAGCCCGTTATTCACTGTCCACAGAGCTAAAGTCATGACGTAACATCTGCTGACCGAAAGCATTTACAGGGTTCAGTCCTCTCTCTCCTAAATGAGGCTGTTCAGGACGGCAAAACCATAGAAGCAAACATCTTTGTAGCAATTCTTCTTCATATGAAGGCCCAAAGGAAGTCAAAGAAATGAGACACATTTATGAACTTTCAGGTTGACTTCGTGTTTTGAAGAGTGGTCACTGAAACTATGGTTCAGTCATGTGAACAACACAATATCACAAATCACATATTCATAAAATTCAACAAAAAATAATCTAAAAATATAAACATACAAAATAGCATCAATCAGTGAAATTCATGTTTATTTGTAAGTCTCTCTCCTGCCAGTATGCTTATGACTCCCTCACAATGAGGGGGGCCAAGCTGCCACTCAAAATAAATCTGCTTGCTGTCCTGGCTTCACAACAATGAAGCGAACTCCCCACTGACACCAGGACAGGAGAAAATGTACTCATCTTTGGTTGCAGACTGAGAATTCATCTGTTCAGACCGCACCTTGGCCCATACAAAAACTTTCTCTGTCTCTTATTGTACAATGCAAAGCAGTTCAGCATATTTGCAAGTTGAATGTTGCGTGATTCTTGGGATTCTTGGGTTGTATCCACATGGCTGAATGCACTCACTGCGAGTTGCTTTGGATAAAAGTGTCAGCTACACAATGTAATGTAATGTATTATTATATTATGTTCCAGGCAACATTTGTCCAGAAATAAACTTCAGAATTTGTAGAGGTGGTCGAGCTGGATAGTGGGTGCACAAAGCACAGGATGTTGTCACCAGAGACTGGAGCATGTGTTCTTAGTGAGGCTTTAGTTAAATATTATAAGCACATTTCCTAAAATGTCAAATATTCCAAAACTAAAACCAGATTCTGTCTGAGGGGCTGGGTTTTGTCCATCCACATATCAGATGACTGTTTTCTAATGTATGCTTTACGGGATGTTTTTGACTGGATCAGTTTTGGGGCTGGAAAATGTCGACTTGACATTGATTGGAAGGCCACAACTGAAAGAAAACAAGCCATTTAAAAGTTGATGCTCAAAAAATCAATAGTCAGAAACAGGAAGAGAGCACACTGGATCAGTGACATTAGGTCAGAGAAGTGACATATGGCTGCTGAGTGACAAAAGAGAGGCAAAAGAGAGACACAGTGATTGCTAGAGACTGATTGGCAATGGATTATTAAGGCTGCTACCATTACCAACACTTGAGAATAATAATAATAATATAAATGAAACATTCCAGACAATGTCACCACCATGACTTCTGATCCCACCTGTGTTCCCTGGTCTGGATCAGACTTGTTTTGGACTTTGGATCTTGGTGGTTGTGAACTCGAGGTTGACTAGCTGGAGAGTCTTTTCTGTTTTGTCCATTTGGGAACAAGACTGTTCAGATGATGTAACATCTGCGATGCCAGATACATCACACCTTGCACCCAGTGTCTTCCCCTCCCCTTCATTTTCCTCTTCCAAGATTTTCTGTTTGACAATGCAGCAAAACAATAACTTAGAAAGCCATGAAGTTTCCCAGGTCAACATGGGAGTTTTTACGCATACAGTAAGCTGTCTGGAAGCTTATTGTGTGAGATTCAGCATAAGATACACAGTGTGAGATGATAATAAGGGGGCGTCAGTGTGCTAAATAGATAAATGAACACGAGGAGGCTTGATAAATCATAAAGTCAGGGCTAATCAAAACAATGATCAATCAAAGCCATGAAGCATGCTGAAGGAACAGTGCTGCCACTACACTGATGATGACAAAGCTTATGAGTGTGTGAAAATATACAGCAGTGAACTGAGCATCCTACCTTTTCCTGCTGCGCTGCTCAAAGTCAAGACTGTTAGGGCTTTGAAAGTGTCTTTCTAAACTGTGGGTGAACCTCAGTGTACTTCAGTGTGCTGTAGAACAATGACAGCCTCATTTCAATAGCATTCCAAATTATTGTGTTATTGTTTTTGGTTCATGCAGTCAAGTTTACCAAGAGGGTTTACCAATTCCATATCTTCCTAGTGGCTAAGGAGATAAAAATCCTTTAAGTATATATTTAGGTACTCACAGCGCTAAATACTGAAGTCCACAGTGCTTTGACGCCTGGATTTTGTGTTATCAGCCACTGTGCTTCAGCACACCCAATTCATCATATATATATATGTATAT